>JALBCR010001745.1:0-118983 GCA_030710515.1 Abscondita cerata | reverse complement strand
AATTGTTGTTGATAACGCCTCAGTTTGTATGTTTCAAACTAGATGATTCAACAAAATATTTTCCAAAACACTACAAAGCCTCTTCAAACGATATCAAAATATTTCAATAGCCTAATGGTTCAGAAGATATTGCAATTCAAACACTGAAAATGATTTGACCTTCTCTCTCCCTTTTATTATCATAGATACGAAAAATTCATGAGACAAAATGATGCCGTATAACACAAGCAATAAAACTATACCTTCAAAATTGGGGCTTATCGTCCAACTTTCCGAGATAGCATGAAGTTTATTTCTTCATAGCATTTATGCCCTTGCGGTCCTGGACAAACTCCAAAATAATTTCCAGCTGTTTCTCCTGACCATTTTATATATAAGGATTTATTTGCCAAGCCTTTAGGCCTACCATTAATGACATGGGCTGCCTGACTTATCGGGACTGAAACATTTAAGAAGATGATAATGTGCAGTGGTTTGTGGTCAAATTTAGTGGGTGAAGAGTCAGTTTGACATGCTGGGCAACATACATACTGAATTTTTCACTTTTTAAAGACACATAGTATTATGCAGAATGACCATGATTTATTCTTGAGCGACTTACTTTTTCTCTTCGTAATAAAGACAACATGATAAATAGCGATAATCTTTGCAAAGGCCAAAGGTGGTTAATGTCGTTTTAGAAGGCTTTATTGTCGATAATGCAGTTATTGCTTATTAGAAAACGCCAGATTCATTGGAAAGCAGAATATAGCTGAAAGTTGAGCAACGTTAGGCCTTGTACTTGCATCCTTAGCTCACTTTGTCATTGCAAGCCGGCTAGTTTTCCTCTTAATTAAAGTTAGACTAAGGCTGATTCTCACTATACTCTTAGAATAAATCCTAAGAGTAGTATGGTTGATGAAATGTTTTGGGAGCAAAGGACATAGTACTTAGATTTCTCATCGCTCACAGATAATTCATTGAGAATGTTGCTAAGTTTGAGAATAAACATGTTGTGTAAAGAAGATAACAGAGCAAAATGTTTAGAGTCGGGTCATGAGCACTCAAAGCTGAAATATAAATTGTGAGGACACAAATGTGACAGGAACAGAGAGCTGTATTTGATCAGTATACAATATTACATTACTACCTGCAGATAGCTGATGCTAAGATACTTTGAAATTAAAATGTATATAATGTTGATATTGTTTACGGTAAAATACTAATAGCAGGAATATATTGTTGCGGCGATATATGATACTGTTGAGAATATGGTTTTCTGCTTAGGCTTTCTAAATTGAATAAATTTTCTTTCTGCCGTAACATTTCTGACCATTTACCAAGTCACCATGTTCATTTAGATTAAAAATTTACCAAAACCGTGAATTGCGGGTTTGCACTTACCACAATTGTAAAGCTCGAGTAGAAATTGCAAATTTATTAGGTACTCACTTAAGTTTTTTGAAAATGTTAACAAATGATTCCGCCAGCGTGTTACGAACCATATTGCGCCACATTTTGGTGCTGATGTATTATCTTTAATTTTTTTATTTATAAGAATAAATCAACAATGCACTACTACATTTTCACTTAAATATTCGAAAATTAAATTCCGACTGACAATAAATCTTAGCAAGTCACTTCATGAGGATTAAAGATTGTTTATTTTAAACATTTGTGCTTCAGTCGACTTAAAAATTTCTTATCACGCCTACTACCGTATTGCTCACATTGCAAAAGCAGAGTTTCGGCTTGCGACATAAATAATTATTACGCAGAGATAGGTCGAAGAGCATGTGTATAGATTACTAAACAAATTAGAAGAATTTTAAACTTTTTATAAATTGTAATATGTGTTTAATTAAACTCTACCTACATGGTTGCTCACTTCATGCGTCTTCATGCATGCGCCATGTATCGCAAATGCGGCAACAGCTGATGCAGAATTGTCGTTTATTGCTTACTGTTGCAATCTGACACACACATTTTTTTTATTTGAGTTAGATTTGTCACAAATACTATTTAATAATAACGGTCACTAGAATGTTTGTAGCAAAATACAAGAATTAATGCTTGTTGCATTAAAACTCAAAAAAAGAAGTTTATTCCACGACGACGAACGGCTTGAGCCAGCTCATTAGGCTCCTGTGTACTTAGCAAATGCACAGCTCATTTAGGAAGACACAGAATATTTGCTTGAAAAGTAGTTATCGATGTGTTTTCTGTCTCTGTTATTTAGTATAACTGACCATATTAGCAGATGACAATTTATTATAAAATTACAGAACACAAAAATATAGGTATTTCTCTTATGGACTAAACAAAAGAATTAACACCAAGATATTTTTTCATATTCAGACTATTACTGCTACGCATTTGTTCAATAATACTGGTGTTTTATTTCTTTGAACATTTAGTATATAACAGTTCTAATGTTAGAAAAATGCTGTATACTTATATATTTTTAAGCTACTTTCACAGCATTTTTCTGGCGACCCGAATGACATACTTACTACTAAATGTTTAAAGTAGACGCAATTATTTATTGAACAAATGCATTATATATTATGTAGTATGAATCTGGATTATGAAAATATCTTGAGTTATTTAATTCTTTTTGTTTAATTCCATAAGAGAATTTTATATGTTTTTTGTATGTTCTGATAATTTTATAATAATAAAATTGTCATCACCTTTAATATGATTAAGTTATACTACAAATAATACAAATTAAAGAAAACGCATTGTTAGTTATATTGATTTTTAACTACTTTTTCAAACAAATGTCTGATATGTATTTTTCAGTAAACATTTTGTGCTTGCTTAATTGCACAGAATATACTAATGAGCTGGCTCAAACCACGTTCGTTAAAACAGAAATAATAACATAATTAAGATCATTAGATAAACTTCCTTTTTTATTTTTGAAGTTTTTAATTACAACTCGCTTAGTAAAATATGTTCACTGTATTTTTTTACATTTTTTAAACATTTAGTAATTACGTTATTAATTTAAATAAATAATTATTTGTAATCGAAAATTATATTTCAAATAAAAAAATGTGTGTTTCAAGATTGCAACGTAAACAATAAACATTAGTCTGCACATCAACATTTTCTGTACCGCATTTATAGAATACCTTAACATATACATAAACACATAAGTAGGCAACCAGCTCAACAAGCATATAAGATTAGAAGGTTTATTTAAATTTACATATTGGCACAATTTATAAAAGTTTAGAATTTTATTTCTAGTTTTTTTTTTAAAACAAAGTGGAAGTATACAATACACATATCTTCATTTATATACTCACGTAATAGTTATTTGTGCGTCACTAGGCCAGAAACTGCCTTTTGTGAGTGTGAGCACAATGCGAATACTCGCAAAACAGTTTCTAGACGTGTGTCACACAAAATTTTTAAGTCGACAAACTTTTAAATGTTTAAAATAGGTAAATCTTTTGTGTAAAATTGACACTAAAGAATTTTTTTTGTTGGTATCAGTCGAATTTGTTTTCGAATATTTAAATTCAAAAAATGTAGTAGTTATTGTTGGCTTTTATTCTTATAAATAAAAAAATTAAAGATAATACATCAGTACACTTAAAGATGTGGCACGCAATATGGTTCGTAACTTTATAACGAATCGATTTTGTTAACATTTTCAAAAACTTATAAGTGAAGTACCTAATAAATTTGCAAAATTTCTAACATACTGGGCTTTACAATTTGTGATTAAGTGCAAACCCTTGAATTTCTGGTTTTTAATTAAATTTTAATCTAAAATTGAACATAAATTGAGCATTAAATATTGGTCAAATGTTACATCAGAGAAAATTTGTGTGGTTATATTTCTTAGAAAGCTAGAAGGTTATATTCTCAACAATTGTCATATGTCATACGCGACGCAATCGGCCGGCTTGTCGTGTTACCAAACATTAGTAATTTTACCGGCTTAGGCCGGTAATCAACGATTTTTATTATACAATTTTAATTTTCGAAATTTTAATCACTAGCATCCGAAAACCATCTGCAAGATTTATTATTAATAGTATTGTATCTTCTTGATCAAATCCAATCTCTGTTCCACCAATCTACAATTATTTTGTTTGTGTCAGCCACGGTTTTTTCCCATATTTCGGGAGAAACTTGATTAACCGTATTCCACATTTCTAAGCGTTTTGCTCTGTTCCATCCTTCTTCGCAACGTGTTTATTATAGTACTGCTTGGCAATTCTCCAAATTTGGATTGAAAATGCAATGGTACGTGGGAAGTCTAAGTGTCTTTATGTCCTTCCAAAACCATTTCATCAACCTCATATACTTTCTTAGGTTTATTCCTAAAAATTATAATTAAGTCAAACCTAGTCTAACTAATTAGAGGAAACTAACCGGGCTATAATCTCTAGTAAATTCAATTTATGAATTACTTGAAATTCTAAATTTCTTCGTTGTAGCCAGTGTTGTATTTCTGCCTTCCAATTGGATCTAGGCGTTTTTTTCTAATAAACTGTTGTGGTAGCTTGGTATTTTCTATGACAATAAGAGATGGTTCTTCTTAAATTTGACATTAACTACCTTTTGAAACCTTTTACAAAAGTTGTCCTTATTTATTTCTCTCCATGGTAATCTTTATTTTTGGTCTTTGAGGAAAAAATTAAGAATCATCCAGGAATAAATCCTTGGTCATTTCCTGCATGAAGTACTATGTATCTTTAAAATTGAAAATTTAATTGTATAATATGTTGCTAACGTATTAAAACGATATACCTGCCCCTTTCTGGTTTAATTTTTCGTACACTTTAACATTATCGTGACCGGGTGTCCCGATAAGGATACGGAGCGGCCGTATCTCGACAATGGTAAGGCCTAAAGGCTTGGCAAATAAATCCTTATATATAAAATGGTCAAGAGAAAAGGCTGGAAATTATTTTGAAGTTCGTCAATCGACCGCAAGGGGCGCAAATGCTATGAAGGAACATAAACTTCATGCTATCTCGGAAAGTTGGACGATAAGCCCCAACTTTGAAGGTATAGTTTTATTGCTTGTGTTATACGGCATCATTTTGTCTCATGACATTTTTTCGTATCTGTCATAATAAGGGAGGGAGAGTCAAATCATTTTCAGTGTTTGAATTGCAATATCTTCTGAACCATTGAAGCTATTGAAATATTTTTGATATCGTTTGAAAGAGAATTTTATGGTCTTTTAAGAAAATATTTTGTTGAATCATCTAGTTTGAAACATACAAACTAGAGGGCGTTATCAACAACAATTACATATTTTTGTGATTTTTGAAAAAAGTTAAATAGAACGGTAGTGTTTTATTTACAGATTCTTAGCCGTTATAAAGTCAGCTATATTTTAGTGAAAACCGCATGGCGATATCTCCATCCGTTCTCGATTTATAGGGAAAATCTAGGAAATTGAACTACCTCAATCGGATAAAGTTACATTAGCGAGAAATACAAACCGTTACTATGGTAACGCTACTTTAAATATATTTGACATTCGTGAAAAGTTAAGTCTGATAGTTTCTGTCACTTAGATTACCTCTTAAATCAATTTTTGAAACAATATGACATTTACTAACGCAGAAGCGTATATGTTACAAATATATCTTCAATGTTTCAAAAATGCTGCAATTGCGGCTTGACAATATGTATTACAATTTCCACGCAGAAGACATTTTTCTCGAGAAGTGTTTTCAAGATTAGCTAGGCGATTACGGAGACTGGCAATGTGCAGCCCATTCAAGCAGATGTAAGAAGTCGTAAAATACGTACGGAGAAAACATTACTAACGTTTTGGCCTATGTGCATTACGATCCCACTTTAAGCATCAGAAATGTTTCCAACGACCTGCAATTCCAAAACAGTTGTCCACAAAATTCTTCAAGAGAATAGTATGCATCCCTACCACATTGTTTTACACCAAGCATTGCAAGATTCTGATTATGATAGCAGACTGAACCATTGTCATTGGATGGTAAATATGATTCGGGAAATTCCAAATTTTCTGTCATTAATATTTTGGACAGATGAAGCAACGTTCAGTAGTGCAGGAGGTGTAAATTTACATAACATGCACTACTGGTCCGAGCAAAATCCACATTGGATGCGGCAAGTGCAATACCAAAATCGCTGGAGTTTGAATGTATGGTGCGGAATCGTGGAAGGAAAAATTATAGGTCTACATTTTTTTGACCAAACTCTCAACGGAGAACTGTTTTTGGAATTTCTGAACGATTCTTTTCCACCACTTTTAGAAGACATCTTATTAGAAACAAGAAGAAATATGTGGTTCCAGCTTGATGGATGTCCGGCGCATTATAATCGAAACGTACGGCAGCATTTAGACGAGCGATATCCAAATCGTATTATTGGAAAAGGGAGTCTGTTTCCCTGGCCGGCGCGCTCGCCGGATCTAACTTGCTTAGATTTTTACTTATGGGGTAGACTGAAAGACCTGGTTTTTCAAGATATAACAACAACTAGAGAAAATATAATAAACAGAATACGAAATGCCATTAGAAGCTTGTCCGGAGCTGAAATTGAAGCAGCGGTTTTTTCTACTGAAACTAGGTTGAATAAATGCATCGAGAATGATGGAAGGCATTTTGAACACTTGTGAGCTGTTTGTGGCCAAACTTTGTCTAATCAAATACTCGTTGAATTAATGAATGAATAATTAATTAAATATTCGTATGTCAACTGAATAGCAAATCGAAAATCTCAGTTTCAATAGTTATTGAAAGGTTTTGATACGTAAAAATTGACTCATAAATGACAACAAATAATGATCTTATATTATTACGGGTATTATTCCCACAATTTTGTCAAATTTTTAAAATCGAGTTGATAGAGACAACTTGGGAGCTGATTTCAGGTTTCCTCAATTAAGCCAATTTTCTTCGAAAATTTGAGAAAAATAGTGGAAATAATACTCATAATTAATGAGAATTTTATTTGTCATCATTTATGAGTCGTACTATTACATATGAAACGCTTTCAATTGCTATTGAGATTTCTGTGTCGCTAATTATTAGCTGACATACGAATCAAATATTAAAAAAAAACCTTCCTGCAACCAGGCACAAGTGATTTGTGCTTCCTTCATTTAATTATTATTACTGATGCTCCTTCCTTTTTATATTGTTGTTATTACTGATGCTCCTTACTTTTATATTGTTATCATTGATGTTTCGTTTCTTTTATTTTATTGTTATCACTAATGTTCCGTTGGCCCGTTGGCTTTCAAATAATTTACGTTTGTTACATTTTTTTCTATAAATCGAAAACAAATGAAGACATCGCGATGTCATTTTGACTAAAATGTAGCTAGCCTCATGGCGAAAAAGCCTTTAAAAACATCACCGTTCTCATTTCAATTTTTCTTAAAAGTCACAAAAATAAGCAATCGCTGCAGATAATCTTGAAAACACTTCGAGAAACATTGAAAATATATTCTATTGTCGTAATTGCATTTTGAAACGCTTCTTTTTTTGTAATTTTTACGTTAGTAAATGTCATATTGTTTCAAAAAATTGATTTAAGAGGTAATCTAAGTGACAGAAACTATTAGACTTAACTTTTCACGAACGTCAAATATATTTAAAGTAGCGTTACTATTTATTCTCGCTAACTTTATCCGATTGAGGTAGTTCAATATTCTAGATTTTCCCCTAAAAATCGAGAACGGATGGAGATATCGCCATGCGGTTTTCACTAAAATATAGCTGACTTTATAACGGCTAAGAATCTAGAATAAAACACTACCATTTTATTTAACTTTTTCCCAAAATCACAAAATATGTAATTGTTGTTGATAACGCCCTCTAGTTTGTATGTTTCAAACTAGATGATTCAACAAAATTATTTTCTTAAAGACCATAAAATTCTTTTAAACGATATCAAACATATTTCAATAGCTTCAATGGTTCAGAAGATATTGCAATTCAAACACTGAAAATGATTTGACCTCCTCCCTTATTATGACAGATACGGAAAATGTCATGAGACAAAATGATGTCGTATAACACAAGCAATAAAACTATACCTTCAAAATTAGGGCATATCGTCCAACTTTCCGAGAGAGCATAAAGTTTATGTTCCTTCATAACATTTGCGCCTTTTCTCTTGGTCACTTATATATAAGGATTTTTTCCAAACTTCTAGGCCTTACCATTGTCGAGATACATCCGCCTGTATCCTTATCGGGACACCCGGTACATGTAGTTCCATTTTTAAATGCCCAAGTTTTATCTAACTATACATATTGGCGGCCACTATCTGATCAAAGATTTTTGACATAAATCGGAAAAAACGAGCTTCTTATGCTATGCATTATTAGGTGGACTTTTATTAGACCTCGTTTAGGATCATCTTTTTTTGTACCCTAAATCCAATGTTGTAAACGATTGTTCTCAAGGATTCAATTGAGCTTCTTTAAAAGATATCTTTTCATACATTTCAATATTTGTTTGTTAGAGGGCTTGAGTCGCCTTAGCCCTTTCAGATTCAAACCAATCAACTCTTGCTTTGGAAAGGTATAAGCTAATATTATTTTTAGTTGTGCTAGCTTCAATGTTATAACGTCAAAATCCTGAATTGAAAAAAAAAAAATTCCTTTGTAACTTCACAGGTTAAAACAATAAATTGATAGTCCAGTAAAAGCAAACTACATTTTTTACACTTCCTTAAAATTAGGTTATAATCATTGTATGTATGTAATCTAAAGCATTGTTCAAACATTTATTGCTATTGAAGATATTGTTATTATTTTGTAATCATTGTCGCCTACAATAAATCTGTGATCTGCCTTCTAAAAAACTTGTGGTAAGACAAATAAAAAATGTTATCTACTTTTTATGAATCATTAATTTATTGTTTCTTGTACCCTGTGTGAGTAAATTATGTACTCATGAAATTTAAAACTTGACACCACAATTTCTGTAAACAAAAGTTTGCACATTGTGAAGCGGGCTTAAGGGTATCATTTACAATTCTAACAGCAGGTAGTCTCAGCAGGGGTTATCTTATAGAAGGACTGTAGAATGAATCATTACACTAAGCACGTTTTAGAAAATAGGTAATTTACGTTGCTTACTTAATTTTTTCTTTAAAGAATATATTTGAAGGTATCGCTAATTAAACACCATAGCTCGATTAATTATCGAATCAAAATTTTGTTTAGGAAATGTTTACAAAATAAAATTAGAAATAATTTTGATTTAAAAACGTCTACAAGCAATAACTTTTAAATTAAATCAAAAACTAAACATGGTTATTTGGGTTGACTGATTATTACTTATTTTTAAATAAATCTAACCTACTAATTATTGTAAGTTATTAAAAAATCATTAAACTCTCTATTCATAATATTTAGTCCTTACAAAATGTATATTTTATGACGTTTCATTTTTTCTGTAGTTAATATAAAAAGTGAAAATAAAAACTAAGGCAATTCTTATTGTCAACGTATATATTTAGTTTTTGACAAGAATTTATTACATAATTATAATTAAGATACCAAGTTATAGTTTAAAATTAAATGAAAACTTTTTTTTTAAATAAAGGTATTACTATATAAATAAATATAAGAAATCAATAATGGGTGTGACCTCCATTATTATTGATACATTCTTGGAGGCGTCTGCTCATTGACGCTATCAAGGTATCAATATAATTAATATTAATCGTTTCCCATGCGGTATCAATGGCTGCAATTAGTGCATTACGGTTTACTGGTATAAAATTTGGCCCTTGTTGTCTTCGGATAACAGCAAGTATTCGAGCCCAAACATTTTCGATAATGTTAAAATCTGGGCTTTTGCTGGCCAGGGTAACAGCTCCAAGTTATTTTCTCGTATCCAATTGCGCACAACCCGCGAAGTATGAATAGGGGCGTTGTCCTTTAACAACAAAAATACATTATGAAAATGTTAATTCAACAGATCCCGAACTATTTTTGGAGAAAGTATAGTGAAATAAGAATACTTACTTGTTGGAAAATATAATCTTCGTCTGGATAAAACACTTCGACTGAAGGTTTCATAATAGTTTCCAAAATATCTAAATACGCAGCAGAATCAAGACGTCCATCGATAGCCCAACAAACTCCTGGACCCCGCGCTAACCCAACCCCACACATTCACAGAAAAATAACCACTTCGTTTTTAGGACATATGTGATTATTTTCGTAACGAGTTCCTTCCATTCTAAAAACTTTTAGTGGTCCATCGTTGCGGCTATTGAACGTTTTTTCGTCGCTAAAAATCACTCGATTCCAAAATTCCAAAGGTTCGTTCACATATCGCCTTGCAAATTCCAGACGACGTCTCATATTTTCGTCACTGAGAACTTCTTTCGCAGCAGCATTATACTTCTTTATTCCCATCTCCTTTAATCTTTTTGTGCAGTTATACGGCATCCGGGAAAATGTGTATCTGCTATAGCCCTGGAGTATGTAGCAAATGGTTGTTCTGTTACGTAATGAAACAACTCGAGATCTTGAGCACGTGTAGATACTTTAGGTCTACCACTTCCGATGGCTCTTTCCAAAGTGTGTTCAAGATTCCATTTTACTCGGTAATGCCCTACGGTGCTTTTTGGTATATCTAACATACGTGAAATTTCACGCACGCTACGGCCCGCCGCTAATTCCGAAACAATCCGCGCTTTCAAATCAGCACCGAGATGAGGTGGCATTTTCACAACACTTGAAATTTTAAACTAAAATGGAATTTACATTTCTTACTTTATTTATTGGTTCACACTACCCCTTCTCAAACAGTAGGTAATTGTTTATTTATTACATACTTCTAATGACCAATGTAACAACCCTTAGAGCAATATGACTCAAAGGAAGTAAATTAAACAAGCAAGGATATTCTATTGTTATTGAAACTTATTCATAAAGTAAAAGCCATTTCCTTATAATGCTAATGGACAGGATTTTCTTTTAAGTATTAAGATTACAATAGAGGACTTATAAACTTTCGAAAATATCTAATTATAAATATTTACACTGCAATTGCGCTTTTTCCTTAATAATTTCTTAGCAATAACATACACGTTCTTGGTTTTTAAGTTGTCATAAATTTGATATGATATAAATTTGTGTTTCTAATATTACATCACAAACTAATCTTTATTCGCCAAAAATTGTTGCTTGTTGTAAAGCTTCGTACACACCTGAACAACAAACCGAGCAACAAACATAACAACGAACCGAAAGTCAAACAGAACGACAAACGATCTTTTATGATTTCACAATCCGAACAACAAACGGAACGTTTGTGCTGTTCCCATAATTATTTTCAGTAGTTTTCAGTTCATATATATTTATTATTGAGAAGAGAAAATTGCGGAAAACAAGAAGATAGTGCCAACCAAATTTTTACGCACAAAGAAGAGTAAAAATTATAATTTACTTCGCTTTTTTTATTTTGGAAATTTCCCGCCCAAATGATGCTAATAGGGACATCATTTTTTCCTGCATTCTTAAACACTGATTAATTTAAAACATTTTTCTTCTGTCAACTCCATAATATTACCTAAAACACAACAAACCCACAAAAGGGAGGACAAAATAAATAATTTAATTCTCCCGCATAAGTTTGTTCGCCGTTTTGTTTAGATTCGTCCAAACCTGCAAACGCATTCGCGCGCATTTTCTTTGATGTCGGAGAAAAACCGACAAGTTGCGGGAACGCCGCAAACCGTTCGTGGAACAATCAGGACTTGCGAATCTGTTCTAAAATTCGTACGTAGCACCGTCCAAATTAATGTTCCGATTGCCGTTCGGTTCGTTGTTCTGTTTGTTCCTCGGTTTGTTGTTCAGGTGTGTACGAAGCTTTACAATAAGCATATTAATATGAACTATATCTTATGAAAGGAGAGTTATGTAACTATAATTAACGACTTAACGTTACGTTAGTAGATTCCATTTACTATTTACACATATTTTCTTGGAACATTCGATAATTAACTATCGGGATATGATGACCCTATACTTCGCAGGTTGTGCGCAACTGGATACAAGCAAATAACTTGAGCTGTTACCCTGGCCAGCAAAAAGCCCAGATTTTAACATTATCGAAAATGTTTGGGCTCGAATACTTGCTGTTATCCGAAGACAACAAGGGCCAAATTTTATACCAGTAAACCGTAATGCACTAATTGCAGCCATTGATACCGCATGGGAAACGATTAATATTAATTATATTGATACCTTGATAGCGTCAATGAGCAGACGCCTCCAAGAATGTATCAATAATAATGGAGGTCACACCCATTATTGATTTCTTATATTTATTTATATAGTAATACCTTTATTTAAAAAAAAGTTTTCATTTAATTTTAAACTATAACTTGGTATCTTAATTATAATTATGTAATAAATTCTTGTCAAAAACTAAATATATACGTTGACAATAAGAATTGCCTTAGTTTTTATTTTCACTTTTATATTAACTACAGAAAAAATGAAACGTCATAAAATATACATTTTGTAAGGACTAAATATTATGAATAGAGAGTTTAATGATTTTTTTAATAACTTACAATAATTAGTAGGTTAGATTTATTTAAAAATAAGTAATAATCAGTCAACCCAAATAACCATGTTTAGTTTTTGATTTAATTTAAAAGTTATTGCTTGTAGACGTTTTTTAAATCAAAATTATTTCTAATTTTATTTTGTAAACATTTCCTAAACAAAATTTTGATTCGATAATTAATCGAGCTATGGTGTTTAATTAGCGATACCTTCAAATATATTCTTTAAAGAAAAAATTAAGTAAGCAACGTAAATTACCTATTTTCTAAAACGTGCTTAGTGTAATGATTCATTCTACAGTCCTTCTATAAGATAACCCCTGCTGAGACTACCTGCTGTTAGAATTGTAAATGATACCCTTAAGCCCGCTTCACAATGTGCAAACTTTTGTTTACAGAAATTGTGGTGTCCAAGTTTTAAATTTCATGAGTGTACTGTAAAAAATGTCCTATTGCCTTCACGAAAATAAAATTGTTAATAGGTAACTTACTTTTGCTTTAAGCTGATAATTAAAAATTTTGTTAGAGAACCTATACGTCTCTCCCATTTAATTAACTAAATATATAATTTATTTACAATATCCAATTCAAAACAATGGCATTATTTTGTTAGGATTACTCCATGTAAAAAAAAATTAAAGTTAATTGAAACACACCACGATACAAGTAATGATCGAAGCTTCAAAACAATTAGTGGAAGATGCCTTATTTTCCTTTAAAATGTTTAAAGCCATTTATTCTGAAATTTCCTATCTAAATAATTTCGAACGGCGTCCATCGAAAAGTCATATTCACACATTTTTTACGTTACACATAAAGTTTTATAATGCCAAAATTGAAAACAAAAAAGTTATTAGTGATGATAAAGCCATGTGAACTGTTGTCGTACTCAGGATTTAGTCCGAAAGAACCCCGAACAAGTGGATTTGTAATTACAAATAACAAGAGTTGTTTTTTGAATTTTTTTTAAAAAGCGGGTTCCTTTAAACAATGTATGCTGTTGTTCAAATGCATTGTGAGCCAAACGACGCTGATTACAATTCAAAATATCTGCACGAGTTATTCATCAACTTTGCAGGATGTCTAAGTATTTCGCCGCAGTCAAATTTCCTTCAATTATCCTACTTTCAATAAATCAGTACCAGACATTTACAATAAATTTTGCCTGGCGCTGAATGTCAACTTTAAAATTGGGATTTTAATTTGCCCAGTAAATGTTATTATATCTATTAAAAATTCTGTCACTACTGATTGATGCTTCGTCCGTCCAAATAACATTTATATAAAAATTATGATTTTGATCAGTTTGTTCTAGGTACAAATTCCAAAATTGCAGTCTTCTCTGCTTATCGTTCATACACTTAAAATATGACTATGGCTGCGCCAAAGAGTAGGTTTAGACATTTTTTATTACATTTTTTGGAACGGTTACAATCTCTTACACCTATTCGGAAAATTTAATCAATATGCCTCTTATAATAAGTGAAATATTAAGGTTTTTCTAAAACACCGATTTTTGGTTTTCACTCTGTGTTTAAATACTCAAGCGGCTTTTTAATAAAGTAAACCCAGATTATTTATAGGAATACAAGTTCGCAACTTTTGTTCTATTTAACCGACATTGTATATCCAACGGTTTCCGATATCCCCATGTAATTCATTTTAAACTGGACACACTGTATAGATTTTTAGGTTTTATCTGTCCTTTTGTAACATAACTGTGAGTAGATAAAAACTTTGTACTTTTGCGCTTTTGTAAACGATTTTATTTGACATTTTATAAAATTTGAATATAATAGCTTTTTGTTTTTTTGATGCTTGATTTTCATTTCGTACGTAACAATGCATGTAATTCTTTTGATCAGACCACCATAATGTTCACATTTGAGGCCATTAATATATACCCGACCACAAACTTGTGTATACGTTTTTTAGCACAAAAGCTTTTCTGTTTTATTATTAGCGCATTCATGTGCAGACAAACTTTTAATAATTTTACGTTTGGAATTACTTGTATTTTAACCTCAGTTAAAATATAATTTTCTGGAACAATGAACAACACCAACAAGAACGTTTAAACGCTTATAGAATTTTTATTTTTATTTTACTAGAGTTGATTTTATTTTTGAATAAATATTTACGGTACGTTCTCTGAAAAGTGAAATTAAAATCAAGGAGTAAGATAACTTTCCGTTTAGAACTTTTTTTAGAAATATTATTGCTAAACTTGTTGAATTGATTTAAGTTTCGAATAATTTTTTTAGATTAAAATGTTTTTGCTACAATTCTTAATTTTAATAATTATTACCGTTTTCTTTATGGTTTGCTTTTTTTCTATATCACTTTGCACTAAATTGAATACGAGCAATAACTCTCTTTCGAATGGCTTATAAAATGAAAGGAAAGTTCAAATATAAATTATTGAGAACACATTTTTACGTTCCACAAATAGTAAATAAATTCTGCTAAAATAATGTTGTCGACACGACGACTCTTGTCAAAGTAGGGACACTATTTAATCATACTGGACCGAAGAATCACATATTGCTGTTGAAGTAAATTGAAATACGTAAAAAGTGGTTTAATTAAATTTATAAATAAAGTTTATACTTTCTTTACGACTCTAATTTACTTTTACAAGTTATTTTAAGGATTAACGATTTTTTTTGATTTTATGCGGTATGGTAAGTTATACAGAATTAGTTAATATTGATACTTAGAGTTAAAGAAAATTCCTTTCTTTATTTGAAGAAAATGATAACAAGTTGTTTTGCAATATAACATTTTTTAAAAAATTTTTAATGGAATCCTTAATCGGCGCACTTGTAACTTTTAAATAAATGTTATGGACAGTATTGACGCACAGAAGAGAACAAGTAAAATTTCCTTTCCGTTTAGCGAATTTTCCGGAGGAAAACTGAGCTAGCAGGTGCTAGATGGCGCCATTAGGTTTTACTTACTAATATTTCTTGAAATACATAAAAACGATTTAATTAATATTTTACGCGCAATTTTGTTGATTTTAATCAGAAAATTATTTTTTCTGTGAATAACTATAAACTTCTTAATTAAAATCATTTAAAGGAAATATAACGACAGCTTCAGCCAACGAAAATTGATTTAATACGTAATGTAACGATTTCTAAACAAAACAATTAAATATTTATTATTTGTTTACACGTTTTCAACCCTTTAAAAGATTTAATTTGAAGTTAGGGAATATTAAGTAATGGGGTTTATTTGTGGTTATAAAATCTAAAGCTTAATTAAATTCTGCTGTGAGAGAGAAAAGATTAAAATATAATTTTATTCATGAAAATTATTTATTCAAAATTAAATGTTAATAAATTAGTATAAACAAGGACTAATATAACTTTTGAAATAAAACTGTTAATCATTCTATGTACATTTTTTTACTTATTATAACTTAACATCAAATCATTTGTTTGAACTTTGGTCATGACAGCTTCCTAAATATGTATAATTATTTAAATTTATTTTTAGCGTAATGCATGTATATAATTTTTTAATTATCCTTAACACTTCTTGAAATTAGTGTGTCTATTTTACTACGGTTTGACTTACTGAAACCTATCGTAAAAATACAATGTAAAGTTGCATAAACTCTATAGCCGTGAGACTAATAACGTAAGAACGTCGTATAGTGTGACAGAAAAAAGAAAAACCCGATAAAACAATTAAAATGTAGGTAATTTATGTTATTGGCCTTAATATTCGGGAGGTACCGTAAAGAAAGTTTAACAATGAACTTAAGTCTTTGTTGAATAGAATAAACGTGTAAACGTACCCCAGTTATTTAAACGGAGTTAGACGTAGGTATCAATTTTTATACCTGCTCTTTGAACCAAATAATGTACTATCTCCTGAACACGTTTTTAAAACTAAAACTGAAATGTTCAGAAGAAGAGAAAATATTAAAAAAAAAAACGTTATGAATGAACATTCCTTATAATTTAGATACCTTTGAGATACTGTTAAATTAATTAGTGTCACGTGATTAATAATATTATTATTTAGGTAAAGCGGAGCAAAAATAGTTTAAAACAAATGTTGTGTATAATTAAATTACAAACTACATTTCTTATTTGAAAATAAAATTGTAAAATGAATAGTTTTGTAAATATTATGAAATGTTGATTAACAGCCTTTTTGGCTAATTAAATTATGCTCTAAACTTGACCAAAAAGAGCATCAACCAGAGTGGGATACATAATCAAGAATAAATAAATACATTTAGTTGGCATTAAAATTTTGTTATAGGAATTATTATACGCATTTAAAGTTCAGGGAAAAAAGTTTCAAATGGGAAAAAGTATAATGCAGCAATTTTGGGAAATTCAAAGAAACGTATCGTACTACAATGTTCTACGCATTGATTTATATCGTATTATGTCAAAAACCACAACAATTTTTTATTCATTTTTATCAAAAGAATCTAAGAACTAGATAAAATGGAAAAAAATTTGTTTCTGATTTGAATGAAAATCGGTGAATAAATTAATATTAGGTGGTAGAATAAAGAAAAGGAAGTCTTAGCAAAAAGTTTCAAATGAGAAAAAATATAATTGCAGCAATTTTATGAAACTCAAATAAACAGATCATATTACAGCGTTCTTGAATTTAGAGGATCAAATTAAAGACTGGAAAGCGTACAATGAGCGAGTGCATATTGGCAGTCGAATTGTTAGAGGGTGTTTCAAAAAAAGGTGATCCCGTTGATATGGTAGATAGAACACTATAAAATAAGTAGAGTTTGCTTAGTAAACAAAAATTCTGTAAAACTGCATCCAAATTCAACATATAGGTATTAAGAAAATAACTTTTTCCACGACCACTATGAAAACTTTACATTTCTGAAAGTCATAAACCACTAGGAGAAAATTTGTCATATCCAAACATTCAAACATCATTTCGTTACTAGTAACGATATACAGTGTCCAAGGATTGATGTTACAAGAGGTGTAATGGATTAAAATTTTTTGAATTTTATTTCAAGATTCTGGAATTAAGCCCTGCTTGGCGTGAAACAAATTTAAAAATTTTTTTCATATTTTTAAATACAAAATGGCCGTGACGGTGAAGCAAGAACTATTTTCTTTTTCAGGTAAAGTACCCTTTTGGTTTGCGGTATGGAAAATATTACTAAGAAAAGCTGTTCATAATGACAAATCATGGCCGTATACCAAACTTCAAGACGATATACCTACTTTCATTAAACTGTCTGTTTTAGATTGAACAAAATAAATTGTTGGTATCTATCATTTATTAAAATTTTTATCTGTAGACCATTGAACAAAACAAATAGTATTTACCCCTAAATTTAACTTACAAAACGTAACACAAGATTGTACTGCAATAAATTATCTATTCAAAGCAACCGCCACCATTTTCTACACATTTTCTATGCGACGTCTGAATCCTATGAAACTGTTGCGAATTTCTTCTATGCGTATTTGTGTTACTGCGTTTTCTTATACTTCTTTAAGGATTTCTACTGCTGGGTATTGGTTGAGAGTAAACCAGTTGTTTGAGGCGACCCCATGTAAAAATAAATTCCATGGTGAGGTCGGGCGACCTTGCAAGTTACTCAATTAAACCATTTCTAGCTATCCACTTTTCTTCTTGAGAATACAAAATGTAGCCACTGTTTAGCCAAGTTTGGATTTTCTGTAGACCAGTAGCAACAATTTTGAGAGAAAACAACGTCATTGGTAGTAAAAGTTGCTTCGTCTAAGAATACAATGTTTTTGTAAAAACTTCGTTCTTGAAGACATCGCCCCCGATGGTAAGACAAAATAATCTACGACCTTCATCACCTTTGATAGTGTGCACAAATTTTGGTTTGAATGCCTTTACATTGGTCGACTTATAAATTCTTTGCAGTTCTGATTTACTAATATCGAGATTACGCGAACGTTCCCTTTAATGATAGTCTGGGATGTTCATCCACCGAATCAAGGGCAAGAACAGTTGCGGTATCATTGTCGTCATATTTCTTCTTTCTTTCTTAACGTTACCAACGCTGCCAGTTGCAAGAAATTCTTTTTAACTATTCGCATGGCAGTCATACGTGTAAGATTGGTGTTGAAAAATTTTCGTTAAACCGCTGCACCACTACTCTTAGGGCCGTTGGTCCAAGCCCGTAACACTGAACAAGGTAAATTCTCTGTTGTAACGATAACATAATCTAGCAGTAATATACTTTGAACTAAAGGCAGTTACTACAAATTGCAATCTGACAGTACTTGATATTATACTCAAAGATTGTTTTTTCATGGCCCTCCTTTGTTATTTTCTTTATTTCACGCCGTTTTAGGTGTAAATTCCGAATTCGCAGATAACGCTGAGTAATTTTTAAAAATTTATCGTACATCAATGATATTATTAAGCTTTGTTAGTTAAATTTGTTGTAAATACTATTTGTTTCTGTTCCATGGTCTACAAATAAAAATTTTAATAAATGAATTAGATACCTACAATTTATTTTGTTCAATCTAAAACAGACAGTTTAATGAAAATAGGTAGATTGTCTTGAAGTTTGGAATACAGCCATGATTTGTCATTATAAACAACTTTTTTCTAATAACATTTTTCCATACCGCAAACCAAAAGGTACTTTACCTGAATAAGAAAATAGTTCTTGCTTCACCGTCACGGCTATTTTGTTTTTCAAAAAACGAAAAATTCTTAAAATTTGTTTCACGCCAAGCAGAGCTTAATTCCAGAATCTTGAAATAAAATTCAAAAATTTTAGTCTATTACACCTCTTGTAAACATCAACTTCTGGGACACAATGTATATACCTCTAATTAAATGAATAAGTAGGTTGCCAAACTGATTGGTTGCTCGTTTCATTTGAAACCGACATTTATTTATTCAACCTGGTATTAAAATGCACAAAAATGTCGTCTACACTTCAAAATTAAAAAAAGTAAACTTGATGATTATTGAGAATAAAATATGTTTTATAGTCTTGAAAACAGCTGCCATATTTTTTTAATTTCCAAACTGACACACGTTAAATCTTAAATAAAATTTTTTGATAAAATCTTAAGATACTACATACCGGTCGTGGAAAAAGTATAGTGTATTACTTGAGGATAAAATCAAGTGTTTCATTGCTCGTCAGATATAGCTGCTCAGGCTACCACCGCTCAGTAAAGTAAAGTTAACACACTGCATGAAATATAATATACTATTTATGTAATCGTTTCACGGTTATGTATCAATATTGTTATTATTAATATTATTATTATGTATTAGTCCCATTTATGTTCATTTTCTTGTGATTTTCAATTTAATTATAAACTTTAGCATTTGGATAGTATTATTTTATTTGGTTATTAAAAATAAGTAATTTACTGCATTATTTACAAATTGAAATATTCCAAAACTGGTACACAATATCGATTATTTGATGTAAATTTGAATGATGTTTAAGCTTAAATAAAATTTAAACTACAAAATTTGACTTCAAAAGAGTCATGTTTAAAACTACTCGGTACGAGCTGCTAGTAATCTAGCGACTGTGAGAGTCAGAATATAAACTTACAAAACATATTCATTAAATGTTGCTATAGTTTGTACATAAACGTAAAATTGTTTATAAAAATGACTCTTTGAAAAACCGCTTTCTTGAATTTGCTACTACGGCAACTACACCTATTTTTTAGTGTTCTACCTACTATATCAATGGGTCACCTTTTTTTATTGAAACACCCTGTATATGGACTAAAACAAAGATGACAAGATTGAATATAAATACACATTTTGAAATGATGTAACAGAAATTATAGTAACAAGTAAAATTATGATAGGAGACTTCAAAATCATTGTCGGTAAAACTGGATGAGAAATACAAAACTATTCTAGGGAAGTATGGAGAATTAATATTAATGAGCAATTAGAAAATAATGCGAACTTATGCTTT
Organism: Abscondita cerata; assembly: GCA_030710515.1. Lineage (NCBI taxonomy): Eukaryota > Metazoa > Arthropoda > Insecta > Coleoptera > Lampyridae > Abscondita > Abscondita cerata. The sequence continues at coordinate 98,489 of JALBCR010001745.1, read as the reverse complement.
GTAAATTAATTTAATAATGATAAACACATTATTTGAATATAATTGAAATTAATAAATTCGCAAGACAGATAAATAACCATGAATCAAAGATCTGTAATTGACTATGTTACAATGTGTTCTTTCATCCTATAATTAGAAATTCCTAAGCATTTGAATCAATCCACCAAGTTAATTGTGCAAAATTCACTCAGAATTGTAAATAATTAGTCCATAGCAGGTAGTTCGGATAGAATTTTGAAGCTGTTTGTAACATTTTATTAATTATTCTTGCTCCATTGTAAATAATACTTCAATGTTATCCATCAGCATTTACAATACTAAATTCAGCTCCAAAAATTTAGGAATTATTAGTTTTAATAATATAAATTTCAATTTAATGATTACGTCACGGTCATTGAGATTATGAGGTTATATAAAATGAAAGAATCCAGCCTTGGGACATGTGTGTAAGAGCATAAATAGATTTGAAGTCCAGGTAAAAACCTTCCTCGAGTGGTTAATTAATATGATAAAACCAATTAAAAGTGAATAAATTGAGGTTGGGTTTAGTGTTGTAAATTTGAAATGAACATCTTAACCGATAAAAGGAGTTTCTTTCGGTAGTACCAATAGATGACAATACAATCGATCCATTATTTGCCCGTTTATTTTAAAACGATCGTTGTCTGGCGGTTAAAAAACTAAAACGATTTAAAAAATTTTACAAAGGTGATATATGGAAGCGTAAACATAAAATAAATTGAATAAATTTGGTTTAGCTTTTAAGTAATTTTGTAATATTTGTTGCTTATAACTACTGCTTAATCACGTCAACGTTCACCGATTGCAGCAACACGTGGTTAATGTAAATTTGAATTCATGCGCATATGCTAGAATAAAAGTTTGTCGCATAATTTATTTAAATTTAAAAAAATTAACAATTAAATTGTGTGTTAATAAATTCATTTGTTGTTTACGTTTGTGTTTAATTGAAAAAGTGGTGGATACTGTTGGATCAAATTTCAAAGAACATTGATGAGTTAAATCAAAATTACTTCTAGTAATGATTATAAATGATCATCAAATATTTTAAAATTGAATACGACTTAGTAAAAGTGCAAAAGACCCTAGGAGAAAGAGTTTGCAAAGCGAACTAATTAACTATGTTAATTGAAAAAATACAAAAGCTGGGACAATAAAAAATTCTGGAGTGAAAAAATTGGTAGCGAGTACCATATGATGGAAAGCCTAAAAGAAAAGAGTAGCTAAAACGCAGATATATTTAGGAAATAATGAAGCTATGTACAGTTTGAATCAATTAAATATAACAAATTAAGGGACAGAAGGATTACGAAAAACAAAATAAAAAAAAAGGATTATTGAAAACGGATGGGTATACTTTAAGAACATAATAATAATAATAATAATAGTTTTATTTAGTTAATAATAATCTATTATAATCTTACAATTTCATAAATTATATTATAAATGTTTTACTTAACTAAAAATTTATTTTTAACATATAGTGTGAAGTTTTTAAATTTGAAATCAGACATAATATAAGAAACACACATCATGGTAGACAAATGATAATACAAATTAAGAAACAGTAAAAGGCAAGGAAAACTTACTTATCGGACAAGGTTGAGAAAAATACAACAACTATAAACAAGAACGTGAAACAACTGTAAAATTCATCAAAAGTGCGTTAAAGAAAAACCAATAGGAAAAAACTTTGGGAGAAAAATGAAAAAGACTAAAAAGGAAATTATTCTATAGAACACTGGAAAACTTTACGAACTGAGAAGACAATGAATACAAAAAATAATAAAAAAGAAATTATAACATAAAAAAGAAAAATAATGAAAAAATAAAAACACTTTTTGAAGAATTACTAAATGATCCCCTAAAAGGAAGAAGAAATTGAAAACAACAAAATTACAGGAGTAACAAAGTAACAAGTGATAAGAATAAAAGAACTCGAAAAAAGTAATACGGGATAGCTTGGTGCAACATAATAACAACGGAAAATTTTTCACAGTATAGAACAATAAGTAGAGATACACTATTAAGTACATACAACAAAAATGGGGATAGATGCAGACTCGATTAAAAGATTGGACGACAGTATTAGTCGTGCCAATACACAAAAAAGGAGATATAAAAGAATGTAATACTGATGGAGGAGAAACACTTATAATATATATATTGAAAAATGGTGTAGATCACAGGTGAAAAAGAACGAAAAAAAGGATGATTTATTTGGCATTCGGGATAGAAGAAAGCATTGGACCTCGTTACCCAGAAACACAATATGGAAATTATTAAAAGAACGACATGTAAGCACGCAACTTATAAAGATGACTCAAATCATATACAAGAATAACCATAACGCAATTATAAGAGACAAAAAAACATCAAAAAAGTTCAAAACAAATATGGATTAAGGCAAGGAGGGAACCTAAGTTTATTGTTATTTAATATATTTATTAATTAAATAATTAAACATAAAATAAAAAACTGATATACAGGGTGTTACTATATTCGACCGACAACGCTCTCGTAAATTGGTGAATTTTCATATAGGAACATGAATCCTTAAACGGCCTAATTGCTGAGATAGGGAGTGTTGAAAGTTTAAAATAAAATAAAAAATTTGCAATAAATCAAAGTGCCTTTAACATTTTTTTTTTTCAAATTTGGTGATCAATATGCTCTTTCATTAAAGTCATATTTTTGACATAAACTAACTTTTCAAAAATTTAGCCAGTGGCGTGCTGTAAGGGTTAGTGACAACTTTTTGCCCTTCTATTATTTACCCCACGGGACAACCAGTATAATATTAAATTTTTAGATATATCATTCAAAAAACAAATTCAACGATACAAGACTTGCCAACATTGTATTGTACCGCAATGATAATAAAGGTAATTAAATGAACATTTGTATAGTTTCAAATAGTAGTTACCAAAAATAACTTATTTTATTAAAAAACGTAGCATAGGAATTACAAGGTTCAAGTAATTAAAAAATAAAAAAATTGATAACCATGTACATTGACACAATGTTCAAACCTTGTTACAAAATTTCTTGTGCATGCTGCTGTAATCAGTTCGTGTGTAACGGTCCGACATGCCTGTCTTATTTTATCCCTTAAATCATCTAAATTAGTCGGAGTTGTGAAATAAACTACACCTTTAAATATCTCTAAAGAAAGAAATCTAAAGGTGTAATATTCAGAAAAATGGGAATGGCCACAGAATCGCACCATTTCGACTAATCCATTTTTAGGAAATGTGTTTTCAAGATATTCTCTAACTGGCCCAAAAAAGTGACAAGATGTTCCATCTTGTTGCCACCACATTGTTTGCCTTTCTTGTAAGGAAATATTATCAAGTATCTTTTCCCCGTTAATGTTCTTTTTAAAAATAGAGACCAATAAACCGCACCAAACATTGATTCCCCATATTGTTTGAAAATTGGTTTCTGCCTCATCTACTTTGGATTCTTCTGTGACCAATTATGACAATTATGGCAATCAACAAGACCATGTAACAAAAGGAAAAACACCAAAAAACTGCACCAAAAAAACTATACTCGGACTATCATCATCCGCGATCCGGATATAGCTTAGCTATTAAAACACGTGTACGAGTATAGCTCTTTGGTGCAGTTTTTTGGTGTTTTCCCATTTGTGACAGATAGGCGCTGTAGTTTAAAGTTACATCCTTTGATCAACAATACCATTGTTATAAAATCTACTTTCATCACTCATAATATTTTTTCGAAAAAAAACCAGTTCTTAGCTGTTCGACATAAACAAAAGTATTTTTGCCTACAGTTATTCTGTGAGGAAAATAACTTCTGTACAAACCATGAGCATGAGTTTTGTTTTTTCACATTCTCCATAAACAAGTAGAATGTCAACATATTCATCGTAAGTAAAAATTGAAGCCAATTTACTTATTATTGCAGTGTGTTCACAAGATTATAACTAATGATTAAAGACAGTTTTTTGAATAAACTTCCCTAACAATACTGAATGGCAACCTATATTGTTGCTAATAGTTATTTGTTTTTGCATGAATTTACTTTTGTGTTTTCTCATTAAATGGATTTTCTGTAAGAATGGAACAAGTAAACAAGCGATTTCTGCAGGCAACAACTGTCATAGTTAAAAACGTAATAATTACGACTCTATATAACCTACCAAGACATAACATCAAAGATGAACACTACCTCAACTTCCTTGAGGAACAAGGATACAGATTTATTGTGGGAGGCGATCTCGACCCAAAGAACGCTTATTGGGGATTCAGATTGGCAACAACAAAAGGTAAGAAACTTTTGAGAGCATATAACCTATTGAACTGTGAAGCACTAACGACTGGTAAATCAACGTATTGACCATCATATCCACAAATAATTCTTTTCTCCAAGTTTTCTTGTGGAAAAAGATTCTTGCAGCTGCTGTCGATTTTGTATAACGTCCATATGTGACAGGCATTTCTTGAAGCATATCCCTTACATGCTCAATGGGATTGAGATCTGGGGATTAAGATTACCATGGCAAAATCTCAATTCTTGCTTCATTTAGCTAATCAGTAACAACTCTTGCCATATGTGAACGTTCATTGTCATGCATAAGAGTTAATTTTGGTCCAACGCTTCTGAAAGTTGTTGACCAACAAGTAAAGAATAATTTGGATTATTACTCAGCATTTTAGAATTGATCTAGTAAAAGCGAGATAAGTTTTCTATCTCAACAAAATTCCCGCCGCTGATATCAGTGCATCAGTACTATATGTCAGTATCAATTTATGTAGATGTAAACTGCAAAGCGTTGTGGCATGACCAGGTTGACGCCAGACTCTTAATCTGAGAGAATCTGGTTTTAACCTGGAATTGCAAACTTGTCAGAAAAAGTTCTAGTGGCTATTGCTCTTGAGTCCAATTTAAGTGTTCTCGAGCCCGGTTTACGTGATGTTCTGGTTTCCTCTGGTTAATGGTGGAACCTAAAGGGAAATCTGAGTGAAGATTGATTTTTTCTTAAACGATTGTTTGCCTGTAGACGGCAATTTTAACTCAGTAGCAGATAGTGAACTTTGTCAGCGAACCTGAAGAGTGATGTAGGTACCTAAGTTCCTGAGTAGCAGTGTCTTCTTTTTAAGGTGTTGATTCCTGGGATTACCTGTATCTCGTAACGTCACCACATACTCGACTAATTACGCTTTGTGTTGAATCCTAGCTGTAATGCTACGTCAACTTCTAAACCCCCAAAATTCTAACTGTACTATTTATTTCATCAGTATATAAATGGCGACGTCTATTTTGTCCATCCATGTTTATTTTTAACGCAATTTATGCTTATACTTATCAATAGGTAATATTTTTTGTGAAACAACGCAAAAATGGTGGAAAAAGTAACCACTCCAAAGTTGAAATTTAAAACATTTTTTGAGATATATCAATTAACTGTACTTTTTTAATGGATACTTTTGACAGGCAGTTGCTTATAAGTTACCCAGCAACCAAACTTACAAAAAAAAAATTTAACGGAAGTAAAATCAAGCAAATCAAATAATAATTGCTATATTTTAGTATTTGATAGTTTAGGCATTGATTATAAAGTTACTGGAAGATAAGCAACGTTTAGTTAAAATGTGTACCAGTTTCTCCCTCAGAAACCGGCCCTCTTTAACCCGCAGCCCACAAACTGTACTTGTAGATTGTGGTGCCACGGCTGTTATTGATGTTAACTTACAGGCTATTCAAGGCCCAAGATAGGCTCAGGTTATTTCTGCACACACATTTTTATTTGCTCTCCTATTAAATTAAAAAACTCGCAAATTTATCGTGCCTCAATGTAGATTTATAAATTACTTTTAATTTTGTTTCAAAACTTTAATATTGATTCAATGCTTTAATAAAACAACACTGTAATTTTAATAAATCAAATTTATTTACGTTTTTGCTTACATAAACAATTTATTTGTCTAAACAATATTTACTTATCATCGCATTCAAAATTACGTCGTTTTTCTCCAAAATCAATGGTACGACTGTTTTCAATTACTAATTTGATTTTCGCTTTTTTTCTTACATATTATCGCGTCCTATGGCAGAAGTTATTCTTATTATTCTTATTTTCTTTTTATCGTATTTATATGCATGATTTAAATTTAATTGCAAATTACATAAAATAACGTGTGGGATTAAACAGACACGGGGATTCGGACTCGAAAAAAGAAAGACGGAAGAAGAGTTATTTAATGCATTCAGAAGAAGTAAAAGATGGGTAGATCGCCAGAGAAAGACCGTAAGAATGAAGAGAAAAGTAAAAAAAAAGAAGTACGTGGAAGGCAAGAAGAAGATGAAATACAGAGATGTATGCATTGAGATGCTAAGAGAAATTAAGTTAATAAAATAAACCAAGAAAGAACAAAAGTGTAAATAAAGGAATTAAGAGCAGAAATGAAGACAATGAATGAAATGGAAAATAAGTGCAAGGAATTAAAAGATAAGGTGGAAAACTTAGAAAAAAAAAGTGGAAATATGGAGAAAGATAAGAGAAACTACCAAGAAATAAGAGATTCAGGGTCCAAGATATGTTAAGAAATAACATGAGATTAGAAGAAAAAGTGGGAGAGCTAGAGAGATAAAGAAGAAGATAATAGTATTAATAAAGGTAGGAAGTTCAAAAGAAAAATAAAGAAAGGGAATTTTAGGAATCATATTAGGGTTTTAAAATGGAAAAAAGAAAAGAGGGAAGGATAATGAGTGATGAAAACAATATAGAAACAGAAGAAGGAGAGAAAGGTATGAAGTAATAACTATTTAAGAAAAGAAATAGAAACGACTAAGGAAAAAAATAGATGAAGTAATGAAAAGAAAGATAAAAAAAACTAATATTAGGAGGCAATTTCAATGCAAGGATAGGAGAGGAAAAAGGTATGATGGTAAATAGAAGGGTAAAGAAAAGAGTATCAATAGATAAAATAATAAATGGACAAGAAAAAAAATGGTAGAGTTTTGTGAGGAAAAAAGGATTGACAATATTAAACGGAAACATGGAAGATGGAGGAAAAGGGGAATACACGTTTATTGGAGGAAGAGGAGAGTCGGTAATAGACTATGTAATTACAAATGAAAGAAGTATGGAAGACAGAGCAAAATTCAAAATGGTGAAAGTGAAGATTCTGATCATCAAACGTTAGAAGTGACCTTGGTGGAGAAGAAAATCATACAGAAAAAAGGAGTGGAGAGAAATGAAGATATGGATGGAAGAAAATACAGAAAGATTCAAGGAAAAGATGGAGAAAGGACAAAATTCAGAAGGAGGAATAGAGGAGGAGATAAACAAGATAATAAAAGAATAAGAAAGAAAACAACAGAAAAGAGAAAGTATAGAGAGAACAGGAAGTTAGGGAGACGAAATGAATGGTGGAATGCAAAGTGCCAGAAAGCAAAGGAAGAAATGAGGAGAGGGAAAGAAAATGGAAAAAATGAGGTACTATAACAAAGACGAAGACTAGATTAAAGAACCAGAAGAAAAACAGAAATAAAATACTAAGGGAGGTATGGGGTATAGGCGAAAGTATATTTGTAAAAACTTGGAGAAAAGGAGATGAATATTTGAGAGAATAGTAAAGGTGTGTTGATGTACGGAGCAGAGGTGTGGGACACAGAGAATGGGAGTAACTGGAGAAGATATTGAAGTGGACATCTAGGTTTAGAGAAGGAAACACCAGGTTATAAAGTCGAAGAAGAATGTAAACTGGCAAAATAGTTAGGATACAGACAGGAAAAAAGGGCAATACGGTATAAATTTAATTTTTGGATATTCTTGCCTTTAGTTTTTGAATTAGGGGGGTAATTTTGCTTTAAGCCCTTTACACTTAACTGTCAGCTGTATTCTCGGTTTTGGTGAAGGCGTATCTACAATCCTACTGCTAATATCAGAATCCCATGAATCATTTTGTTGTGATGCTCTAAATTTATGCGGTAGCAGGATTATCCGCATCTAATAAAGGTTTTTGCTGCAGAACCGTATGTCTGTACTTTCTGCCTCGACCAGCAACAAATCTAGGCTAAGTTTATTCTGGAGAAAAAAATTGACGTCAATTCACCGATAATAAGTGAGGGGTCGGGTTATATTTAATTTGAAAATATTCTTTTAAAATGTTAATTCTCATTACTTACACACAACTTCTTTAGTACATTGTAATCAAACAACAAATAAGTTGTTAATGGGCTATTAAATTTGTTTTGTATTTTTATTTTTGCGCAAATACTTACAGTTGGGATAAATTAAAATCTCATAAATTACAGGTGTCTTCAGTTGAGACTGACACATTTTTAAACTTAATTATTGACTAAACACAAAATTATAGAAATGTGCGGTTTTTTACAAATAGAGTATCTGTGAGCAGAGTATTTGGGGCAAAATGGATAGGAAGAGGTGGACCGGATCTGAAATTCGGGCGCCGGAACTCTCCGGAATTGTCTGTACCTGATCTCTTTATATGGGGGTTACGTTAAAGATAGGTTATAACCATATTCCTCAAAAACATTGATGAGTTAAAAAACAAGAAATATTACAAAAATCTTTTTAAACTTACAAGTTAGTCTTCAAAAATGCATAGACCAAGAAGGAGGCCACAGTCAACAGTTTCTATAAAATTTAATTCGACTATACTTTTTTCCATGATGTTTAAATTAGTAATAAATACATATTGTTTAAAGTTTGTGGATAACTTCTACTTATTTTGCTGTATAATGACAAGAAAATAAAAATGAGGAATTTGCTAAAAATAAACTAAAATTAAAAGCAACTGTGAATTAACGAGGTGCACGCACTCACAAAAATTCGCGTATCTTTTTTATTTGTAAAAATTTAATTATTAATATATCAACATTTTTAAGAAGTTAAATTACTTAAGCTTTTTGAATGATGTAAAAATACAAAGTTATGTTCTATTTAGATAAGATAAGTAAATTTTAATTGAAAATAGGTAATTTTTTTTTCTTGCCCTGTATAACTAGGAAGAATTTTTAATGTGATTGGGAAAAACTTTTCGAAATGCGAAACTTATTTGTAAAAGCCACACATTTTTTGTTTAGTCAATAATTAAGTTTAAAATGTGTCAGTTTCCAACTGGGACAATTCCTGTATATGCGATCAATTTTCAAACGGAATTAAGTTAATAAAACCCGCGACGTATGTATGTGAACCACTTCAAACGAGTGCATAATTCTTTATCTTATCAATTTGAAATTTAAAAAACTATAGAAAGATAAGTTATCATACATAAAACTATTTCAGTAGGTAAATAAAAATAATATTAATTTGCGCTGTAATCTACATACCTTCTGTCTCGAATTTTATGCATTTTTATGTAATTGTTTTCTTTTATTGTTTATAATTATGTCCGACATTAAGAAATGTTCGTCACAAATTAACTTATTTCCTAAATCGTCAATAGTTCTTTTACAAAGGCAATAACAATGTTCCCAATAATTTTTTGCTACTGCGCGGGTGCGGTACATCTTCTTTATTGGGAATTTATAAAAACTTTTGTCTCTGTTGTTCTTTGTATTGTTTTGCAGTTCACATACTCGCACTTTAGCCATTGTCACAACAAATCACCTCCAGATACACGCATAAATCCTTTATTAATAATCCAAAGGAAATTGTGGTGGCAGAGCCATCTACAAACGGTGAAATTGTTTATACATTTTGCCCATATGCGTTGTGCATCTTTAGTATTCATACCCAATATTTATTTTGTCTAAAAAATTTCATAACAAAGATTTAAGTGCCTTTACCATATCAAAATAAACAAAAACAACATAATATTTCGCCAAATTATAATTAACTAATTCTGTTTTTTCTTCAACCTTCCATCCCTTCTTTCAAACTTTCAGTATTTTTCTTTCCTCTCCATCCCTTCCTCCTCTCCAACACTTCCTTAAGGAATCCAAGTGTTTTCTCACCTTTCTTCTCACACCTACCCACGTTTCTCCCCCAGTAACTTCCATTCCTTTTCCTCAATAAGGTCTTTAGTTTCCTGCATCCCTCTTTATATGTATTATATTTTCCATTCATCCCCAAACAACCTGCATACTCTCTCCTCATCACTCATCCAATATTTATTTTCTCCTTTTCTTCATTACCCATTCTGAACCTTGCAATCATTCTTATTTCATTCTATTCCTTTTCCTTCTGTTATGTACCTTGGTGTCTTGTCTGTCATTATTTTTTTATGTATTTCGTGCCATATTTCTCCTTCTTTTATTTTTTTTACCTTTCTTTCCCGGCTTCTGAGTATCTTTTATTCTTGCTATCATTTTCTCTTCCATCTTTCTCCCCCCTCTCTTAATCTCTCTTTATCTCTTTCTCTCACGTATCCCACTCTTTCATAGAATTTTCTTTTTCTTTCTTCCCCATATTTTACCTTCTGTGCCTCGATCTCTTCCAAACTTTCCATAAAGTATTTCATTTTCTCCTTTCCTACTTCCCATTTTTTTTTCTTCATACCTTACTGCAATTTTTCCTGCTTAGTATCCTTATTTTTTCTATTTCTAGCCTCTCTCTTTCTCTATATACACCGGTGTCTCTTTCTCTAGTCCTAACGTACACTTTCAGTATTTCTTCTGTATTTTCTCAAAGCTCTTGCCATTCCCATCACCCACAAATCTCCGCTCCATTACTTGTACCACAATTTTTACCAACTTTTCAAGACATCCATCTACCTTTTTCTCTATATCTTTTTACTAAATAACCTTTCCCTAACCCCCATACTTGTCCTACTACTTTCTATTTCATGTCATTTTCATCTCTTTTATATGGTCTCCATCTTTGTTATCATATCTGATGTTGTAAATTAAATATTTATACTTGATCGCTTTCTCTACCCCTCCTCTCCTCACCACCGCGCATCTTTAGTAACTTTATAATAATTTTAATCAATGTTTATAATCAAGGTTTAGGTTTAAAGTATTTAAAATAATTTATACAGATAAACAATTAAACATTTGTCGTATCATAAAAATGTAATCCAACTTAGTGAATTTCTGTAAATTGATATCTCAGTAAGTTTTAACGATGATCTGTAAAATACTATAACTCAACAGCTTTTCTTTGTGAGATACAACATTTAAAGCAAAATCATATTTGTTAGCTAGAAATTTTTTATTAACTTATTTCATATAACTTACAATAATTGAATTGCACTTCACTTACATTTTTTGATTACTCTTGTCTAATGGAACTATATACAGATTGTATTTCAGTAAATAATTGGAAATATTTTAACTGTAGAACTGTGAGCTCAAAATTACTGTTACAGTACATGTTAAAACTTATTTGAATCTACTACCATAGATGCTACGACAGGGTAAGTAATTTTGGACTCTTTCACATAATCTATGCCAATGGAGGAATAGCCATTTTAACACAATTTTTCGATTCTCCATTTGTTTATTTTAAAATAAAGATGTAACGGTCACTGTGAGTTAGGCAACACACAATACACGGAGTCGAGGTGTAAACGCGACATTTCTCCGTGTTCGCTCCTTAACGAAAATTTTGGGGATTTAATTCCCAGAATTCAACTTCCGCGTTGTCCTAATTGGCCAATACATTTTCGGCTGATCTTCAATTTCCGCCTTGTAACAACTACTATCACGTCGTGTTACGTGAAATTCAATTTGCCTTCATCTGAGTGCTTAATCGTAATTCCGTCAAATTTTCTAGTGGTATGTATAGGACCCTGCAAACTTTCAATGTATAGCGGCATATTTTTAGCTGGGGAAAGGATTGATTACTCGATTTTCTGAAGTTTATCTTAGGACGGATGCGTGTACTAACTTCTACATGGTCGCTCGATTGCACTCAGGTACGACAAATATTCTTCATGGCTTCTTCAACGTTACACCGTGCATAATTTTCAGATACAGGCGAGTTACTCCGGTTAGAGTTACTCCGGGATTAGAGTTACTCCGGGATTAAAATTACCTCGGCTTTAAAGGTTCTTTTGGCCTAAACAAAACCAATTACCTGGCTGATTAAATTCATCGTGGGATCTCTTTCTACCTTTTATTGTCTTGTCGCTGCGTGTGTCGCATACTTGGGGTTTGCTGTTAAGATTGCTGAAGTACGGGACATCCTACCGAAATTAGGGTCGCCGCAGCTGGAACCGACACCACATATCTGTATCTTCTCCGTGTGTGTCAACATCGTAAACCTCTATCTACAACATAAGGTCAGATTTTTCTAATTATACTTCTGCGCTGAAAACAAACCATCTCCGGGACGTCACACTGCTACCGAAAACGTCTCAAGCGTAACACCTAAATAAGTACAACTTGTCTTGGCACCTTAAGTGCAGTTAAATCTTTGGAACTCGAAACGTATTTGTTCACGTATTTATATTTTTTTTTTGTTAATTCACTACAATATAATTAATTAACTTGTTGTGGCGCATATACTTGCCCAATCTGTAAACGAATGTGTACCGTAAAGGCGCGAACTTGCTTCATTTACCCACCATTGCTTGGGGATTTTTAGAGTATAAGGGTAAGACCACGGAAGAGCGCTCTTTTGGGGAAACACCTAACTCTCCGATACTTTTTAACGCTAAATATTGCAACTGCGAACACTAAATACACCTTCGTATTGCGCGGTGTGGTTATCGTCGCCATCTTGTCTAGATTAAATAACGCCAGTGGCGTACCGCATGAATTATTAACTTATTATTAATCTTATTTTTTTTCCTTCTTTGTGTACGACTATATATATGGGTACGAACGAATACGCTTCGTAGAATTAACTTACGTTGTAAGTGGATATATTTAAATTGTGCTCTGTTCCTTCTTCTTTATGGTGTGTTATTAAATATAACGTTTTGTAGGTTTACTTGTGTCTCTCTTCTTTTATTGTATTTATTGCTCCTTTAATTTGTTATGAGTTGATTGTTGCGTCTGTTTCTTTAGTTCGGAAGCAGGTTTGTATCCACGCATTAGGACTATGGCGCCTCGGATTAAATCAAGACAGTTCTGAAGAAGCGGTGGATCCTTTTTCTCACCCACGCCCTACTCTTCGGCTGCCGGCAAAACTTACTTTTCTTCAATTAACCGTAGCAAAGATACTCTTTCCTCACGGCTCTTTCAGTTAAAATATTTTCAATTAATTATGATATGTGCTTATATACACAGGGTGTTTCTGGAAAGATGTGTACATGGTTTTACCAGAAGTTCTCTGACTCAAAATAAACCGTTTGATACCAATTATTTGTATAACCAAAAGTGCAAAATAAGGGCGCTAGAGGGCGTCAAACTTTCCAAAAAAAATTCTGTAATATTGGGAACAACTTGAAAACGGTTTGACGATTTTAGTTCCAGCTTGTAAACTGGTTGTTTGCTTCGAAGACGTTTTTCTGTGTACATGTTTACAAACTCCTGATGACAGAAATTCGCTTTCATACGGGCACTGTCAAATAAATGATAATATTTTAAGAACCGTCAACGATACGAAACCAAAATAATTCTGACAAATTAAACGAACAATTTGAAAACTTTCTTCTCTTGTTAAACGGTTCCAATGTTATTAAGGTCTCGATCATAAAAAAATGAAAATCATAAAGGCGCATCTATACGCTTATGAAATTCAAGTAGACTGCTGTTAGTAGGCTATGCGATCAAATTCTATCAGTGTGTGTTAAATTAATTTCCGATTTTCCATAAATTACTCTACGTTTCTATTTTGCTATTAACTTATTTGAAAAAGGGCATGCACATTTTGTCGGAACAAACCTGATATGCTTGTTTGAAGCGGCTTTTGCGGTGGCAACTGTTAAGGTAGCGTGGGGTTTACGCAGAAAAGTTCGAAATCGGATTTGACATGATCGCATAGCCTACTAAAGTCTGTATACTATTGGCGCGGAGTAATAAATCATAATTGCTTGAAATAATTCTTTATTTTCTTGTGAAAGCGGTACTTCTACGGTTAAGTAAAACCAATAAATTCTAACCAAAATACGATCATTGTGCCGCTTCTTGCAGCATATCGACCCATCTAGGGTCTGAGAACAATAGTTAATCTGTGTAAACACGTTGCCATCAGCCCAGGTACTGACGAAACGAGAATCATAGCCGTAGATGTGGGTATTATACCAAGATACAAAAATAATGGTATATAATACGTAAGAAGTAAAATTTGTAGATTCCACAAAGTAAGGATTGAAACAATAAAAAAACCACATAATAATTCATATCAAGGTAGATTTTACTATTATAATATATTTACCTACTAAAAATATGATTTTCCAAACGTATCAGGTACCTACGCCACTGCAATACGGAGATTCGATAATTCTGACAGGTTTATTACTCCGCGCCAATAGTATACTGAGTATAGCTGTCTACTTGAATTTCTAAGCGTATGGATGCGCTTTGCATAGATATTGCAATGAATAAATTGCTTAACGTGAATATAACTAATTTTTATTAAAAAAAAAATATTGCATATTATATTAATTCTGGACATTTATTCATTTTAATTATTTTCCAAACTTTTCTACTACAATTCTCGTTTTCATGGTTACTTCAACAAATTCATGCACTCACTTTAAAATCAAAAATAATTTTTCTTAAATTTAAATCATAACAATATGATTTGCAAATTTTTTTCTAATCGAATTATTAACATTAGCGCACTTTAACAAGAGAGAAAAAAGTTTTCAAATTGTTCATTTCATTTATCAGAATTATTTTGGTTATTAAATCGTTAACGGTTATTAAAGATATTACTAGTTTATTTGATAGTGCCTCAGGATGAAAACGACTTTCCTGGCATCAAAAAATTTGTCCACATTACATAGAAAAACGTCTTCTGAAGCAGACAACCAGCATATGAAATTGGAACAAAATCGCATCGAACCGTTCTCGAGTTATGCTCCCAATATATAATATTTTTTTGGAAAGTCTGACGCCTCTGGCGCCCTTTATGGTTGCAATCTTTTGGTTAGTAAATAAATTGCAAGTGTCAAACGGTCTATTTTGGAGCCAGAGAACTCTCTAGTAATGCCATGCACACACCTTCAGAAACCCTGTAATGATATTGTGGTGTTATTTGTTAGGTTAAAATTCTTTTATTTTGTGGTTTGGTTCTTTCGTATTTACCTACTTAATTTGAATTTCCTACCTGCTTTTGAATGGTTCAAATACAGTTTGCTTTGTATCTCAGGTTGTACCACATGATAAATTGACAAACTTTCAATTTATGCACACACAGAAACTTTTATTTACACTTTATTTACAACTGGCAAATTAGTTTTAAATGTCTATACAATCATAAATCATTAACTAACATCCGTTGATTAACCCATTCCCTACCACTGTGTATTTAAACAAGTGCAGATGTTAAAGTTTTTTCCGTGGTAGAATCTGGTTTGAAAGTTACATACTCTTTTTGGATTTTATTTTACAATTGAACCTATTCTCAAATGGTATAAAATGTGAAACCAAAGGTCTCTTGGGTGTGTTGTAGAGTTTTTGACCACAGATGTCGATTCTCTTTTCCGAGTAGTTGATTAGGTCTATAAAACAAGTCACGTCGTTGATTGAAATATTGGTAAAGATAGTCAACCGCTTGTATTTGCTTGTATCACGGATGCACTTCACATATGCATGTTGGGTTGCGTTTTTGTTTACTTTTTCACCTGTACTGAAGCGCTAAGTTATAATGTGTACGATTCTTGAAATAGAATAGTTCAATTTATTCCACCGTTGTAAAAATGGCGCAACATACAATCCGTAAAATTTACTTTTGTCAATACAATGTTGCAACGTTTTCAAATATTTAGTAAACGTATTAACTAGTAATTAAAAGTGACGAATTTTTCATTTATGAATAATACCATTGATGATACATATCTTGGATTTTAATGACAATGTTTTTTTATAATTTACTAAAATACATGCGAAGCGTTATTTGTTAAAACAGTTTGGTTTGGTCGGTGTTAGATAAATAAGAAACAATTATTTTACAAATTATGCTTGCACTTTATTTTTAACTTGCAAATAATAATGTTGACATTTGTTTGTCATTTAATAACTTCGTTAGGAATAAAGTAGAACATACTGGGAGAAATACCACTAGAGTTCAGAAACGCAAAATTATTGGTTTTGTATCTACTTGTTTTACGTGTTCAGTTGAAAAGGATTTTAAATAAAATTGGTTTTCAAATTTTTCAATTCAAAAGGCAACAAGTTACCGTGTTTTTTAGGGAAAGTGGGTTCCACTAGACCTTCAAATTTAAATTCACTTGGTAATAAAACCTATTCCTATTACTTCTAAAAATAAAAGTACTAGATTTTAGCTTGAGGTGTGTTGTCTCCCGACGCGGTGCGGATAATACGTGTATAATACACTATTCTTTTCTGTGACGAAATAAATGACGATTTAATATTGAAAAATCATATTACAATAGAATTAGAAAATTATTGAGGGAAATTTGGTGTTAAAAATAGTACTCACTTTTTTCCCGAGGAAAAAATAATTTACGAAAAGTGACACTTTGTTATCTGTTAGTAGAGATAAAAGTTAGATTTTACTCTTTGAAACTGTATCAAAATATCATGGTTTCGAATTAAAATAGTTTAATTAAAGTAAAAATAGCTCATTAATTATAAACATTGTTTCAAAAATTACAATTCCAACTGATCTAAAATAATAGTAATAATTTACAAACAATTTACACATAAATAATAACGTACCTAATACAATGCTATACATAAAACATATCCAAACATTTACACTTATTTATGCAGATAATATTCTTATTTTACGGTGTGGTTTTGTGACATCACTGTAATTATAGCTATTAGAAATATGTTTATTAGCCTCCCACTTTAAGGTTCGATATAGTTTTATTTTAACCAACTGATCGATAATTAACAGTTTATGAGTGTCGCATTCTCTGAACCATGAATTCACACTGCTGTTGAGACATTTTTTATACGGAGTTTAATTTTTTCCAATAAACCATAATCTGTTTTAAAAAGATGAAATTCTTCAGTAAAAAACAAATAATAATTAAGCTTTTTATAGACGCTTCTTTAATGCGTTTATCATCTTAAAAATATACACCTAAAGTTGATATTGAAACAAATGTATTACGAGGAGTCTTCCGGATTATCGTTTATGAGTCACATTCCTTATCGGCTTAGTCAGAAATTCTACAATTGCATACTTTTAGCAACACCTTTAGTAAATGAGTAGGCTTGTTATAATATTGTTTAGATGCAAACAGTTGAGTACGTTAGATTGTAATATAAGAAAATTCAACATTCGTTCCAACATAAAAGGGATAGCGTTTCTATGTTAAAAATTTTAATTTCAATGACCAAAATTTAGAAATTTACTTGCGTAAGCCTAATAGATTTTAAAACATTTTCAACGGATAAACGATGTTAATGTAATAAATATATGAGTATGGAATTTTCAAAAGTATTTAAAGAAATTGTTTTTTTGGGAGAACGTTTTTCAACGATTTCTTTACGAAATTAATACTTTTAAATCTGCAGGTTTTTTTCATAATAATAAACTTTATTCACATGTGTATGTATACAATCTTTGTACATATATGTGTTTGTCATGATGGTATAACCATTGTTATAACCTTACGTAAGAAAGATACAAATAAATATTATTACATTGAACAATTAACAGACAATAGAAAAAAATATATAACAAAGGACACACATTTAATTAGTACGTCGACAAAAATCAATAAATTCTTGTATATTGTAGAACGCATGTTTTTGTTTGTTTGTCAACATTGACTCAATGCACCAATATTTCAATCAACGGCATGATGCATTGGCAACAATGTCGTGCCTTAGCATAAACTATCAGCAAAATTACAGTTTTCTATTTCACATTTATCGGCAATACTGTTCTGTAAATTCTACAATACAATTGACGTATTTTCTTAGCACAAAGCGATACTACCGACCTCTGATGTTTAGAACAAATTTCGGGGTCGCATAATCCCGTAAGGTTGACTATCTTTACCAATATTTCAATCAACGGTGAGTGCAATACTGTGTGAAGCGAATTTTTTATCAAATTCAACTTTTCAACCCTAGTTTGTGTTCGCAAGTGTATGTAGCAACCACTATAGTACATCAGGAACAAATAGAATAGTTAATTATGAAATGTTGAAAGAAAAAAAACAAGTTTATACTTTGGTGTACTCAATTGAGTACAATGGGAATATATGTTTAGAAATTCTTGGTTATAAGACTGATTTTTTTATAAACCAGAATTTGTTTTACAATGGATTTCAATGAAAATTTCTTCTCCTCTAATTTCTTCTCGGTCTTTTTACGGCAACAGCTACGGACTCTTGAGTCAGCAATTGATGCCATTCAGTCAATTAGTAATTAGATGCAAACACTGAGGTAGATATTTTAATGATTCTTCCGGATGTTGACCAGCAGACGGACTATGCCGACATAGATGAAGATGATATACACAGGTGACATCACAACTTAATGATCTTCCTGGAACAATTGAGCTCAACTATAGATAAAGCGATCTCGATGAGCAATATTCTCTTCTACATTTCGATAGTTAGGACTGCTTGGATATGTTGAAGAGCTGAGTAAGAAGGCAAAAATTGATAGAGGTATTTGAACAAATTTTGATGACGCTTTTATAGTGATTAAACCAAAACGTCAGCTTTTGAAATTGATGACAAAGCTGACGATACAATTGCCAATGCACATTGCAATGAAAATCAAGCGGGCCTGAACGTTTGGGTCTGATAAAAACGTCAGCTTTTTTTGGCTTTGGCAACTAAATCATACCTTAGAAACCTGTCTGCAAAAAGCTGACGTACAATTTGAAAAAATATATTGCATCCAATATTGTATGGGCCCAAATCTAACGGTGAACTCTTTTTGGGCTTCATGTTGCGGATCTGCACGTTTCATAGCATTCTACACCTAAGATATAAAAGCTGACATAAAAGTTTCCTCGACACATTATGTCACGGGCCCACGGACTATAATGTTTTAAAAAAGCAACTTCTTGCAAGTTTGCGCATGATCTGAAAAAAAATATCATGGAAACTAATGAGTTAATCTAAACCATCAATCAATGAATTAATTAAAATAACGCAACAACATGCAACTTATTTTAAAATCAAATTGTTCGGTAAAATCAAATTGTTCGGTACCTCAACATGTTTACTGTTCAATCTAATTTGCATATTTATACCACTAAATTATTAAAATTATTATCATCGTCCATCAGATCAAATTTTATCAATCTTCAATTACCACCACCAGTGATCTTCAATATTTATATCATCGCCTTTGCAACCCTGTTCTGCACTCTTCCGATTTCTGTTTTATTCTATTTGGTATATTTTACATTTTTTTTCCTTGTCTTTATTCTCTTCTGTCCTATTATTCTCTTGTTACTTTTGTTATTTTAACTTACTCTTTCGTTTTACAAACCTTAAAATTACCTTTTAACAAATTCTATACATTGTTGACAATATTTTTGATTAGCATTAATCATTTACATACTAAATAGATAAATTATGTTCTTAATAATATAATATTAAACATTTTGCTTTTAAAAAAATCTCCATCATGTTATGCAACTTGATTCACGTAAGTGTACGAACATTAGTTTATTATTATTTTAGAACAATTGTCACAATATATATTGTAAGACTATGAAGTATATAATCTTCTGGGAAAAATCCGTAAGTATCAATGGAAGGAGTAAGTAACAATCTAAAGAAAGTTTATAAAAGAGAAGCAGAGTCAAGATTTAAATAAGTAATGATAATAAACCACGAAGAAACTTTTGTTTATGAAATTTTTCATCTTTAGTATATCTGGACAAATTTAATGATGTGAATAATTCATCTTTTTGCCAAAATACCGATAAGCCTGAATCCAATTGATTTTTTCAAATTTCTTAAACCTGCTTTGTTGTGACCAGTTGCATTATCACTGTTGCCAAATTATTAAACAACGTCATTATTGTAAGTTTAGTTGCCTAAATTCTATATTGTAGATGTTCATTTATTTTATTTGGAGATTGCACATTTCACTCTTATTTAGAGCTGATCAGAGTTATCTATTTAAGTACGACTATACAAGAAATAAACGTTGTCGTTAATTAAATAAAGTAAGAATCCCAGAAAACGTGTGTACATGACTTCGTGTTCTTCTAACGCGAGATATCGTAATTAACCAATCTCAATTTTGTTTTATTTACTAATAACTATAGTTAGAATAACGATCAACATTAAGCAAAAGCGTTGGTGTGAGTTTGAAAAGTTTTCGTAATATTTTTGTGTTTTTAATGAAAAAAATGATATTCAGTTAAAACCTCTTTTTTATTGTGTTTACGTTTAGGTGCTTTTCATAGAGCATAAAGAATCATTATTCTTGTAGATTTGTTATAAATATAAAATTCCTCTTACTAATAAGAAATAACAAAAAGACAAAATAAAATACCGAATGATGAAGTACCTGATAACAATAGGTGAAAGTTAAGAGGTGGTTTTTTTGAAATTTCATTTATGAAATTCTATAGGCAACCATTTAAGATGAAAATATGCAAGCAAATAAGAAGATATTTTATTAGTACAGTACACATATCGACAAATGTAGTTCGGAATAACTAAATAAAAATTCTTCGTTGATGAACATTTTTAGTTAGACTGACAATAGGTATTATGAAAAACAAAGAGGTAGGTACCTACTTTATAATTTGACATTTATGTGAAAGTCATCTTTTGTTGTTTTATGTAGTCATATCATTTTTTATATTTCTTGAAAACATCTAATATGTTATATTGGTTACAAAAAATGTTTTTAGTGTTTTCTAATTATTTGTACGAATTTTTGTGGTGAACGTCGAGAAAAAAAACAAACAGTTTGTTGGAATTATTGATTTTTTAAGATCTGTCGCGTTGCAAATTTGGTTGATATTGAGTGTTTTGTAGTAAAACTAATGGTAAAGCCCGAAGTTCATAATCAATGATAAAACGCTTCTGGTTTAAAGTTCAACTATTTAAGATGTAACCAATTGCTTGATCCTGATGAATGGGATTGTTTCCTGCAAGCACATTTGAAAAAACCAACACAATCCATAAATAGAAATGCTTTAAAATAACATTCGATTAACGTAATGGCTTTTGGGTAGTTGTGAAAAGAACGATTGATGTAAATTAAATAAATATATTGGCCAGATTTTCTTTTTATTCCATGGGTATAGGTACTTAAAGTAGAATAGAATGATAAGTTTAAAATTATTTAAATAAAATGAATTGAAAGTTTAATCTTAAATAACATTGTCATAGAAGACCAGCAAAACTTTGGAAAATTTACCAATTAAGTAATTTCCTAAAATTTCGTACACTTTTTTAATAGAATAATTTGTTATTGTTTAGATTTGTAGGTAAATATTGCAGATAGTTACTGCATGTGAGCCAGTCCCATAATCTCTCGAAAGTTCGAAAAATGCCTTTCCTGGGATTGACTAAAACCCCATTTAAGGCAAAAAATTCTATATTCTTTGTAAATCGGCTATGTTCGAAAGATCATTGAATTCTGCTGGAAATTGATAGTTGATCCTAGGTAATGATGATCTTCAATCATTGTTAAGTGTCCGCAGCATCAGTAATCTTCCCAACCAAAGAAAACCTGTATAAAAGTTAGTATTAGTTAAATGTAAGGTATAATAATAGGTCAAGGTCATTTGCCAGGACACAAAATGTGAGGTGAAAGTGATAAAAGGGAAGAAGTGTGATAAATAAAAGTAAGTGATAGACAATGTAAAACATAAACAAGGACGGAAAGGGTAAAATGCGTGGTTAAAACAACAGTTAATTATAAAAAGTTGGGTTATGAACATAAAACAAAATTTAAAGACAAAGTGCAAAGAGGCGCAATACTCTTTCAAGAAAAGAAAGACAAGGAAGGAAGGGCAGAAAAACAGAAGAAGAATGGCAGTAATTAACAAATAATTAAGAAAGTTAATTATAAAAAATTAAAGAAAACTGCAGAAAAACTAAGGGTGCAGATAAACATCCAGTAGGTGGCAGCACAAAACCGACGCGACGTAACGGATTAATTTGAATAAATTAATAAACAAGTTGGCCATGGATCCGGAAGTAATAAATAGAGGTGCGGAAGAGACGCTCGAGGAGTTCAGAAATCACAACGTAAAGGCGCTACGCACATCGGTGCGATAGAAAAATAAATAGATGACGTCACGTTAAAACAATTAAAATTAATAAAATTGTTAAGTTTAAACAAAGTGAGAAGTTGAAGGAGCAATAATAATAAAAGTAAAACAAAGTAAACGGGGAAAGTAAATACTCACTCAGGCTGCGAAAATTGGAACGAAGTAGCAGTAACCTTAAAAAGAAAGTAAAGAAGCATCAAATACAACAAAAAATACTCACCGTCGAAATTGGCGTGATGACCAGGCAGATTGAGTTTAAGTAGGAATAAGTTGGTAAAGCTAGTTGCAGTTCAATTAGGTTAAGAATTCATGTAAATAAGCGACGACCGACGTGCATGAAAGCAAGACTTGCGCGTAAATGCAGGGCACCTGAAATTTGGTAATACGTTGCCAAATTTACCTTTATCAAAGTTGTGTAAATAAATAATTGTTGAGCCGAGAAGGTGTTTTAATGAAGGGAATAAGACAAATAAAACAAAATTCTAGTGACAGTAATTATTTGGATAGTAGTTCTACAAAACGCGTGCATGTAAAAACACTTGTTTCTCGGTAAAAGTGCATTCCTTGAGAGAAAGAGCCTAAATTTAAATTGTTTTATAAAGTGGTTGGAAACCAACATTAAAAAAAAAAAATTAAAATTTACATTCTTTGTCATCGCAATATTACATAATAATATAGGTATGTAAGAACCAAATTATTTCATTTAACCCTACCATGTGATAATTTTGTATCTAGTGATTAAAATCAAAAGGTGTATAAGCAAGGGGGATTCAAGAATAGCCCGGCTAGGAAAGCAAGATGGCTGCGGTTTGTGCAGGCGGGCTGCCGGGTGTTATGACACTTCGCCAAATGAACATAACCTCGAATGGACACAACGCCGAAACTTGGACGCAGAATGTCGACACGATTTATTTGACATATCGCCGAAACTGGACATAACGCCAAAATCACCTGCTGGACACAATTCCGAAAGCAAAACTGACGCCAAAGAGATTCGATAATGATTTTTGACAAAATTTTTAAAGAAAGAAATTGTATTAATTGTAAACTAACACTGTTTACCCCTGATCACATTAAAAAAAAAAATTGGTTAAAACAAATTTACGTAAAAAAAATTGTTTTTGAATACCCTTAAGATTAATCCTTCTTAATACGAAAAACAAGTCAGTTTCCGTGTTTTGCCGTTGTGTCTACATTCGACGATATGTCCAATTACTAATTTCGGCGTTGTGTACATTTTGGCATTGTGTCAAGCAGGTAATTTCGGCGTTATGTCCAGTTTCGGCAATATATCCAATCATTCGTTTTGGCGTTACGTCCATTCGGCAGTGTCCGGATCCCTCTGCCGGAAAGAGGGTAAGATGGCTGCGGAAAAACAAGATGACGGTGGTGGTGGTTCTGCAGTCAGGTGGGATGGGGGTTTACAAAGCTTTATTTCAAAAACAACGGACACACATGCTTTCTATACACGTTTTACCAGTTCAAGTACGTATTTGGTAATTTTATTTTCAGCCAAGTGTCATGGAAAGAAAATAGAGTATATATAAACAAAATATTAGGTTCGGTTGAGTAATTGTAACGATATCTGTACACGCAAGGAGTACCAAACTCCTTTTTCTTTGTTATCTTATTTAGTAATTGTTTTTGTGTGTCTTGTAAAATAAAAACAATACGCTCTAGTCGCAATAAAATATATGCCGTATCGTAGTCAACTTCGTTGTTTTAATTAGTGTTGTCTGCCGATTAGTTATTATCAGTTTTGCTGATTAAATCTGATAAATTTCTCCTGTAATTACCTAATCAGTTGGCGCCCTGTTTTCTTCTTGTATTCGGGTATGAGGAATAAAGGAAGACGAAATAAATTTTTAATTATCAATTGGAGTTGAGAATTATACAAACAATTTGCTTTAACTTTTACTTTACCCACGACGCCTACCGCAAATACGAGCTGCCGGGAAGTCATTCAAAGTAAACTCACTCCAATATTTTGCTTTTTTTTGCCTCGGTGGACTTAATTGAAGGAACTTGCTATTTAACCTTTTTAATTTTGTACCGCAGTATTTGCATCTTACAGGATCATCAAACGAGCTTGTGATACCTTTTGTTTGCGATATCCGGATAAACCACGGCCCACCTATGACACTCTTACACGGCTCATTCATAATTGCAAAACTCACGGTTCCTTTGTTGAACAACACGGAAGACTGGAACCTGCCGTAGATAATAAAGAAAATGAAGTTATATTCTTAGGATGCTTCACAGCTTTTCCTAGAAATAATGCTCAAAGAGATTTAGGAATATCTAATCTTCGTTCAGCGGATTTTTATTCGTTCCCATTAGTGCAAAATTTAAGGCAAGGCAACAATCAAAGACGAATTGATTTTTGTGAATTCATTTTAATTAAAACTCAAGACTACGAACATTTTTTACAAAACTTGATTTGGACGGAGGAGGCAAAATTTAAAAAGAACGGAACGTTTAACATACGTAATACATATTATTGGAGTGATATTAATCCTCATATTTCTCGTGAGAGACAGTTCTAAGAGTACTGGACTTTAATTGTTTTGCTGCAATAAAAACGACGGTGTGCTAATGGTACATTTTTATAATGAAATTTTAAATTGTATTTAAATGAAGGTTTCATTTTAAATGTTTGTTTATTGCAGGCGACAAATAAATCAAAATTTTAGAAAATTATTTACAGTCACTTAATCTTAACTGGGATGATCGGCGCTAGCACGATGGTGCTACAGCGCATGGTAGAGGGCTTATGAATAACTACTCATACTTACAAAATGAATTTGAAGACCGGTGGATTGCAAACAATGGACCCCTTCAATGGCCTCCCTATTCACCCGATATTACCCATTGGAATTTTTTGGGTCGCATAAAAAATATAGATAGTGTATGCTTCGCCGCTCACAACAAAAGAAGATTGTCAGGAAAGAATTCGAAATGCAGTACAAACTCTTTCTCCACAAAAAATTCGAAAATGCCACTCAGAACGGGTTTTAATGAGAATCCATAAATGTTTGGTACTTGGGGCAACCAGTTTGAACATTTATTTTAGATTAATTTTTAATTTTTGTGTTGGTTTTCTTCTGTAACGTTGTTTAAATCATTGCACGCCGTGCAAGTACGACGCCAAAACTGAAGAATGGTGCCAGTGTGTGGGGGTTTTCGTGCTACGCACGCCGTGCAATGCATGGCATGATGGCAATTAAGACGGGTTTGATTTTCGCCGCGCCGTGGCATCCGCCGTCGTACCAACCTGCTAGTGTGTGAGTAAATCCCGCACCACCTGCTGACAGTGGAACGTCTTTTGAGGTTATGTTTAGTTAGCTCGCGACAAACATTGTCCTTGAATTTTTATCATGAGTGCTGATCTACAATTTTTTTTCTCCCAATTTCTTACCATTGTTTATAGATGCTTACAGAAATCACTATTGTTTGTGGCTAGTGAAGTGTAAGGAGTATTCAAATAAAAATGTAAAACAAAATACATACCTAGCTCTAGTGGAGTTGTGCAAAACGATCGTACCTGATTGCAACGTTGACTTTGTCAAGAAGAAAATTGATTTGATTCGAGGAAATTTTAGAAGAGAACACAAGAAGGTAAACGCCAATAAGAGATCAGGAGCTGGCACAGACTCAGTACATGCGCCTAAACTGTGGTACTACAAACTGCTGCTTTTCTTAATTGATCAAGAGGAGGTTCGTCGGTCAATCACGTCAAATTCTTCTGCAGACAATTCACAACAGACTGGTTCAGCTCATATTGATGATGATAAACTCAATAAACATCAGGAAGACGAGGTAAGTTTAGATTGTATTTTTAACTCTTAAGTTTTTTACAATGTGTCACTATATTTGAATGAATTACAGAGTAGGATCGGGAAACTTAGTATTTTCTTCACTGGTCGGCAAAGATCTTTGACAAAGAACTTTCATACATTAGGGTAAAAGAAACGTTTTATTTTATAATATACTTATTTATTGCTTGCAACTTTACATTTGGAGATAATTAGTACTGCATTTAGATTTCGGAAAGAGTACCTTCATTAATTATTCTGTCCTGCAAGCTACTTGTCCGGTTGTTGTGAATCCCTTGAAACTTTTGCTCTTAGTGATAAATGCCGTTTATGACTTGCTGTCATATTTTGGTAGATATTTGACAGGTGGGGGGTTTTTCCTCCAATCTAAATAAGTTAAAAAATATGTAGAATACATACAGAAAATTCCACATGTTCTTATTATACACATTATCAAATAACAGGTTTTTTTAGGATGATCCAAGGCCACAGAAAGAATCTGAACGGAAGTAAGAACACCGTCTGCTTCCCCTTTCAGGCATGAGAAAAGAGCTAGAAGTGACACTTCAACTACTACTGCTGATTACCTAAAACAAGCAGTTAACATTTCGCAAAGAGGAGAAGATGAGTACGACAAATTCGCTCCAAATGTTGCGGCAAAACTTCGAAAAATGGATGAAAGGCAAAGTATTTTTGCAAAGAACTTAATAAATCAGGTGTTATTTCAAGATGTTCTGGGGAAACTTCAAAGAGATTCCGCCATACATACTCCGCATTCTTTCATCGTCACGCCTGGTATGTCCTCCAGGAGCAGCGTGGCAAGTGCTACCCCCGCCCATTATCTTACGACTATTTCGATCTCTAAATTGTTGAAGACTAGATACTACGCCACAGGAAGAATCTGAACGTGTAACGCCGTGTGCTTATTTTAGGCATAAGTAAACGTTTAGACACATTCAGTATAATCATTAGGAATAGGCTACATGAAGTGTGAATATTATGAATTTTAATCGATTATATAAACATTATAAGTCACTTATCAATAAGTAATATTGTTTATTATTACGGTCAGTCGGTTATGATTTTAAATATAAATGGCTCGGACCGGAATTTTTTGCATTATTTTTCTTACCTTTTAAGTATTTATGTTAAGACTTCATAAATAACTTTACATGTTTCCGGTATGATGTGGTC
Organism: Abscondita cerata; assembly: GCA_030710515.1. Classification (NCBI taxonomy): domain Eukaryota; kingdom Metazoa; phylum Arthropoda; class Insecta; order Coleoptera; family Lampyridae; genus Abscondita; species Abscondita cerata. Next base: position 71,219 of record JALBCR010001745.1, on the reverse strand, counting down.
AAGAGCTTGAGGTAATTATTGTTGAAAACTTCATGTCCTCTAGTGACTTCCCAGCGGCTAAATATCTAAGCGTGGCGACTAACCGTTGTTCCGCTGTTATTGCTTTTCTCAACTTAGTGTCTTGTCTTTCGATGCGTGACCCAACTTTTTTCAACGATACTAAATGTATCGTTATCCATCCTCAAGTAGTTCCTGTAATCACTTACATCATGTTCACGTAAGTCTTTCAATAGTCTCATGTCAGAATACTTTTCTCTCTCCTTTAACCAATTCTTGGTCCAAACTTGCCTTCTTCTCTTCTTCACTTTGCTATCTTCATAAATCGCACCAATCAACAATACTGCTAACGCTTTATTTTTCGTTAGAACAGGCATAGTTAGTAGTTTAAATCCAAAATACCACAGTATGACAACGGACTTCTAGCACGTCACGGAGCGGACTGAACTTTTAAGTGTGTTGCGCACGGTGCGCCAATATTGAAAAACTGCACGGCGTGCTATGCACGTGTAGTGTGTGGGCCGCTTTGTTACTTGTAACTTTTGTTTTCAGCTGTTTTCTTCAAATCAAAGCCAACTATTAATCATAAACTATAAAAATCCAGAAAATTTCAGATTTTTCAAGTTTGTACAAAAACTATTAATGTGAAGTATAAAGGTATAATAACAAAGTTCTTTTAAATTTAAGCGTAGAATTCAGGGGTAATGAGAAAATAGAAGGTTGCCATTTTTAAAAAAATTAGGTGTTTCTAATATTTTTTAAACAGCGAATTTGGCACGACTTTGTGTGCACCTTTGTATAAAATTTTAATAAAGTTTTTAGACGCTTAAAAGTTATAGTGTTTCTTGTGCATATCCTAAAAATATTTGATCTGTTTAATTAGAGTTTTAAAATAATTTTTTTCTGAAAGGTTGCTTCTATCAAAAATTGCGAAAAACTGAAATAATTAATCAAATTACCCATTTTAATTATATGTCTTTTATAAAGTAATATTAGAATTTTGCGTATATTTCAAAACTTTAATAAGAATTATAACATTCTTATTTAAAATAAGAAAGTTATGGTCTACTTCCTGGTAAAACCTAAAGTTGCAAAATTATTTTTGAGATGAAACCAGCATATCAGAAAACTGCTCCATACAAACTTCAGAACTCTAGTTCTAGTAGTTTCCCCTATATACAGATCAACTCAGTTCGAAACACCCTGTACATATTTACTACAATTACATTTCTTCTCAGTTATTAGCTTAAAATTGTTTATTAAAGTATTAAGAGGTTTATAAATATTGACGAAATATGATTTACGAATTACATACTTGTTACACATGAAAAAAAATTATTAGGAAATTTTCTCCTTACAGTATAGGCCGCCGTGTTTAGCGCTAACGCGTGAGTGTGCGTTTGTATATTGCGTCGTTTTGGGGATTTACTTTGGAGTTGACTGTTTAGTTGGCATCCGTGTATCCTAAAAACTGACATCTCCGGTGGTTCGCAAAATGATACCTTTCTTTTTCCTATTAAATCGTCGTAGTGAAAGGAGTGTATTTGGAGAATACTGTCTAAAATCTAAACTATTGGACACGTGTTTAATTCAATGAAGTGCAGTAAATTCGTCCCATTCTAATTAGGGAATAAACCCTTGGTTACGATTTCAGTGTAAATCAGCTTTCTTTTTTACGTTCGTTTGTTTTAGTGAAATATTTGTTCTACGGGTTTTATTAATTTAGGCGCTCTTTTTTTTCCTCTTCTTGTTTTCGTTTTGGTGTTTGCTGTCGTTTTGACGTTCGTTCGATGTACCTGTAAGCAACTTCGGCAACTTTAGTAAACTAATTGACAAGCTTACTAGATATTTTTGGTAAATAAGCTTCCCGCAAGGTCATCATTTGGTTCAAGGCCACCACTCAAGATAAGCCGGTTATCTACTCATTGGTGCAGTCCACCAACTGTTATCAGTGGAGGCCATGTTAATATCTTTTCTTCGTGGATACTTAGATATTTGATTTGGATACGAGAGCTGTTATCGCGTTATGTATTTGTATCGTGGTTGAAAGCTTAACCTTTGTTGTGCCTAGTGGGGAGTTAGTTAGATATATGCTATTGATTTTATTTGATATTGGTATTGTTATGTGTGTCTCGGATATGTAAGTTGAACCTCTAGTCGCTAACACAATATATTGATTTCTGTGCTCCTACGGTTTGTTTATTTTGATCTATGAGTGGCTAGTGGCTCTAGATATTTCTCTTACAGAACTTAGGTGGCGCCTTATAAATTTTAAGAGCAGGGTAGAGGCCTCGTTGTGAACAATTTTCAATACACCCACGACCACTTCTGCGATACCTTACCTTATTGGTTACAAATAAACCGTAACAACATATTTAATACTTAACAGTTTTTCGTCAAATTGCTAGACAACAGATTTTCAATAAACATCTAAAATTTACTCGAAAACACAAACCCCTTTGTACACTAGTGGTTTTTTTCACTTAGTATTTTTTTAATCAATTATTTACAATTACCAATCTAACAATTAATTCAATTATTCATTAAATTGTGCTGTCGAATTACACTCTAGGATTGACTAGACAAAATGTCCAAGCTCGTTAGTTGACAGTTTTTCTCGTCAGGGATTGCTAGACAACAGATTTTCATTAAACAACCCAAATTTACTCGACAAAATGCAAACCTCTTGGACAATATAATACATGCGGTAAAATCCCATAAGACGGGTTTTTGTCAGTGTGGCGACGGCAAAAGTTCGGCCTAGCATTTTCAGCAAAAAAAAACGGAACTTCTGTCAGGGTCAATTTTTACTTTCTCGCATACCTAGACACAAAGTATTGTAGAGTCCGTTTACTTTAAGAAGTTCATAATGATTCATAAATATCTGACCTACCCGCATCTACGAGCTTCTGAATAAGGGCGTGGTGAACTGAATCACATAAACCCAAACTATAAACAGACGCTATTGAATACAGGGTGCGGCAGGGAAACTTGCTGATTTGAAAAGTCAATAAAAGAAAAAGTACTTCATACATCAATTTAATTCTTTTTGTATCGTATAGTACACATTCTGAATTATTGTTTTTGATTAGTGCCACACTGATCTACCCTAGATTTGAAGTTTTGTTCTAGTCTTTGGATCATATCGACGGGAATGTTGGCGATGGCTTGGCGGATGTTGTCCTTCAGGTGTTGCAGAGTTCGGGGTTTGTCGTTGTAAACAATGGATTTCAGATATCCCCATAAAAAAGTCGCAGGTGCCAAATCGGGGAGCGCGCCGTCACATGCAGTATGGCAAGAAGCAAAATCGCGTTCACTCAACTTTTGGACCACAGCAAGTTTGTATTGATGAAACTGAAGTTTGTTGTGAAAAATCGTCTCACTGTGCAATCAGAAATCCCCAGAAAGCACGTTTAGTGGCGACCACCGAATGATTGTTGAAAAGTACGCCTCGACAGCGAACGCGCACTCTGTACCTTTGTCCAACGAATGATGACAACTAGCTTGTGAGGTAACAAAACTTCAGAATCTCCTCTTCGAATGAAACCTTTCCCACTCCTTTCTGACCACGTCTTGCCTATTAATGTTCAATTCAAATCAGCAGTTTTCCTGCCGCACCCTGCACATGTAAACCTCCCAAATTGCTTATAATAGACTCCCGGCAAAACTCGTTTTTGACCATTGTGTTCTTAGTGTTTTGTTGTTTGATTTTTTGAAAAACTTTAATTAAGGAAGTTAAGTTTTTCTTCCAGAAACGACTGGAAACGAATTTTCTCAAAACTAGTTCTTTGGGCAATAAATTATGTTATAAAAGTCATGAAATTCAGCCTTTAAATTCGATTAAACCAATTTGGATTTTCTAGAAAATTGGCACATGTGTCAACAATTTGACGCTATCGATTTTTTCGGGAATAATTGGGATTTTTTTGGTAAAAATAACTGTAAGGTAATTATTCCTCCTAACTTCAATTAAATTTCGTACATGTCACTAGATTAATTTAATCTATGAAATAAAGTGTAGATGAGAAAAGGTTCGTGCGGGTCACCTTATTTTATTAGAGTGAGTTATTTCCAAAAGTTCAAAACTGTAATATGAACGGTAATTTAACATCGGAAATTGATTGTAGATTTGATTCAGTTTCTATTTCTTGTTTATGATATTCAATTTTTTAACAATTTGTACAGTCTTTCGCGTTTATACATAAATTACTTGTTCTCCTTTAATTGTATATAAACAAAATAGAATTGGATATATTTTGTTATTGGTAGGTAGACTTGATGCCGGATTAACAAAACTTAGGGCCTGAAGCTATAACTTGAAACTGTAAATTATTGCAAAGGGTGATTCATAAAATTTCGACATTTAAAACAGGTAAACGTTTAGTATTCAATGAGAAGAACACAATTAACACTTTAAAATGATCAGGAGTTTGCAATTAAAATGTTAATATAATTTATAGGACAATATACTAGAAATTTTGAAGTAAAGACACAGAATGACAGAAAACTTTTGATAGATGTTAGAAATAAACATCCAAACAAATAAAATTTTGCAAAACGTATATTGAATCAAACCATTAATTAACTAATTATACGTCATTTAAATAAATAAGACCTTATTTTAAATGTGCAAATACCAGATTAGCCATTTGTAAATGTTGATGAGTAATTTATGTCACAGTAATTTTTGATCAACTATATTAATTTGCGTATTTTACACTTTTCTGACTTACAAACAAATATTTTCCAGAACAATACATTGATTTTCGGACAATGGCCAAGATTAATCTCTTAAACTATTCTGATGACAAAAATGGATGTTTTATCAGAAAAAGTTTAATTTCTGAACCAAAACACATTGCAACTTTAACTTTTAAGAAACTCCTGTTATGTTTTTTTTTACTACGAAGAGTAATTTATTATATTTTAGATAAAACAGCTAACTGCATATGAACGTTGAACTTTTATGAAATCATCATATGCATAGTAATTTACAGTTTCAAATTATAGCTTCAGGCCCTCAGTTTTGTTAAGCTTACCAATATCCCATAACATATCTCATTTGATTTTGTTTAAATATGTGCAATTAAAGGGAAACAACTAATACATGCACCTGCTCTTAACCGCGCCACTATAAACGCAAAAGACTGTACCTACCGCCGTTAAGCGACCAATCATGCTATGCTCGCTCTTTACGAAAATAGATATGTTTGTAACAGCGTTGCCGTCACGTGAACTTTGCAATTATGAACGATTTTGGGACGAGCATCTGTTTATCTTTTGTGTTTCTTTTACATATTGCATGTTGTCTTTCTAATTACCGTAATATCTTATCTCTTTAATATTTTTCTCTTCATACGAACGCACCCCAACTTGCAACTTACAAAGTCAGACAACAAGAATTGGCAACATCGAATTTCTTCATGACTAGATTGGCTGTGGTCATATCCGCGGGAACATAGTTGCGTGACGTTTTCTGACTAAAAATTACATTTTCATTATTTTTTTTTAATAACTTTTCCAATCGTTAAAAAATTGAAAATTCTGTAATGTTTTTTCAATTTAAAAATACTATTGCAATAACTAAAAGTATTAGTTGGAATATCTCTTATTGGTACAAACGTTCTAACTCTAGTCGGTATGGTAGACTGATAGAGTTCCTAAGAACTGACGTGGATGAACATTAATTATATGTACAAATTTATTTACACATAGTGCTACAAAGTAGGTTAACAATAACTGTGAAAAATATTTCAACTAATTCCTACGTTATCACAATTACGGAATTTTATATGGCTACAATATTTAGCATATAATATTTAACGGTTGTAATTTGGAATATCGCTGTTATTTTTGTTTATTTTCTGCACTACGTTAATATTAAAAAATCTTGTTTGTATTTAAAGAATAATAATGTACAATTACTCCATATATCACAAATAAGGTATGGCGGCGGTTTCAAAACCACAAACTTTAACACCTTTTTTCACTTTTTCGACAAATTAGAGTTAGTACGTTATAATGAAGCAAAAAAATATTTTGTCGAATGGCCGACTGGCCGTCCGTCCGTATGTAAACAAGATATCAAAAAAACACTAGTCTGATTGTTATGAAACCACAGATTTGATTAGATTTTGGGTATAATTTATCTAGCCAAAAGGACGTTAAAATACACAGATTTTCAAATTTTTTAAATATTTATAAAAATATTCACGTTACACATTTTGCTTTAAATAAAAGTTGTTTGTAATTTAATTATACACAACTATTGTTTAAAATATTTTTGATTCGATAAGTAATTACAGAGATATAACAATCACGCGACACTAATTTTTATGACAATATCTCCACCAATATTAATTATACAAGAAAAGTTATGAAAAAAAGTTATTGTAAATTTTATTATCTATAACTATTCTCAAATGGAACGTGCTTTATTTTAAAGCTGTTAGACGTTTATATTATTTTTGTTTTATCGCCGCACACTTTCGATACTCTTTTACACGTTTGTTAGTATCAAAACGATGTGGAGTTCTGCGTAAAACGCTTCGTTTTTAATAATTAATTCAAGTAAATATTATTAGACATAACATTAATAAATTTAATTTGTTTGACGCTCTAATATACATTTTATTCATAATGTACCTATCAGAAAAAACAGCTTCTCATTATACATCCTCAAGGCTTTTTTCTTGGTTTTTAATTGCTGTGTTTTCTATTAAAATAATTACATACAATAATTTGCAACTGACCTTATATACAGAGTGTCCCACCACTAACGGCGCGGAGTTTCACGTCCACGTCTTTCTTCTTTTCGAATTCATTCGAACGGAATATCATGTAGGTTAATGAGAGTCAATTTTTTTAAATATACAGGCTGGTTCAAAAGAATAGCTGTTCAAAGTTATGTTTTTTTATGGAATACCATGCATTTGATGAGGATTTCTGAATTCTACTGAAAAATAAGAGCCCCATTCTTCGAGGATCCCTAAACTAGCTATTACCAATTCCTCAAAATTTTGATTTTCGATAAATTGAGGTTTTCTTTAAAGAAATTATTTTCTGATGCAAGATGAAATCGAAGAAAAAAGTAACTTATCACTTCATCAACCACTGAGTCAAAACATAAAAAGATTACATAAACGAAACTTTAATATCACAATGTACATTAAAACTCTATTTTTATCTTATTGTTCTTATTGTTCGTAACTATTTATATTATCGAATCTTAATTGTCTTTTTAAATTGGCTCGATACAATTTTTCGCCGTCAACTGGATTCGAACCAGCGCGCCTGTGATGGTTCAGTTTGTCATATTGACGCGTTTACCGCTTGGCTGTCCCCACTGATGATACTGGTCCCACTTCGGTAGCATACCTATCATTAATTTAAATTTTTACTTAGTTATCGAAAGTAATTTTGAGCAAATATAAATCAATTCAAAATAGTTACAAAACTCAAAGGCGTCTACATACATTATAAATTACTCAAATTAAGTAAACATAAAATGTAACTTAAACGTCCAAAATAATGTGCAAGCACTCGTTATTACTCTACAATTATACATAACATTAGGGAATTACGCAACAATTTCCAAACCAAAAATTTTAACATCTCTATTTTTTCACTTTTTCTCCCAATTAGAGCTAGTATGTACGTTATAATGGAGAAAAGGAAAATATTTTGCCTGGTGAACAAAAGACTGGGAGAAGATATCAAAGAAACCACCGGTTCGATTTTTATGAAACTTTGCATATGAGTCTTTTATTTATTTATTTATTTAGAATACACCCAACAGCAAACAAGCCAATTCAAGATGGGGATCAATACATATCTGACAATATGAAAACGTAATCACAATACAACTCATAATTATAATTCTACACTAAAACATATCACAGATAAAACAAATGCGATTGCAAGCACATTACTATTACAATAATACAAAACAAAGATATCTCAGTTGAAAACACAAAGTTTATTCCGCCAATGGCGCAACACGTTTTATTTCAGACTCAGATATATTGAAGAGACCCACCGAACACGACAGACGAGAAAAGCATTCGCAGAGTCGATAGAGAGCCGAAAATTTAGTACACAGGTACGGGGTGTCTTAAGAAAGAAGATGTCTTTCAACAAAATTTCGGCAATCAACAACGGAATAAACCAATCTATATAAAAATAATGCGTCAGACACTTGCCTACGTTTAGCAAAACTAAATACACCAAATATTTCAAGCAAAAGGGCTTTGCGGTAGATAAACGCCATCAATCTGAAACCACAGAAATTTCAAAATCTTCGCTGGATCGACTCAGTACTATAGACTGCCCCAACCCCCACAGGAGATCACACCGGAGAAGCGTACTCAAGAATAGCTCAAACAAGAAAGTTGAAAAGAAGGAACAGAGTATTGAAGTCATTCGAATTTCTCCATAGAAAACCGAGAGTCTTGCGCACCTTTGAGGTTATTTTGTTAATATGCATGTTGAAAGAAAAGGTATGATCAAAAGTTACTCCCAAATCACAGAAACTTTCATTCCTGAGTAGTGGTGTACCTGCAATAGAGTATTGAAAAGATATAGGGGCACAACCGCGTATATAGGGTACAAATTTGGACTTACAGATATTCAAATCCAGACCACTTGACAAACACCAGAGCATTAACCGATCAAGGTCTTCCTGCATAACTAGGGCATCAGAGAGAGTGGTGACACGAGAGCACAACTTCATGTCATCGGCGTACAGCAAACATCTTGATCTGAAAATCTTGGTAATATCATTAATAAATATTATAAACAACAAAGGTCCAAGCATTGAGCCCTGAGGAACACCAGACGGAACCTGAAACACAGTAGATCGGACACCAGAGATCTCAACAAATTGACGATGACTGTTGAGATAGCTTGCGAGTAGACGGACCAAATAAAGTGGCAGGCCAAAAGATTCAAGCCTAGATATAAGCAATCAGTGATCAAGACGATCAAACGCCTTACTGAAATCAGTATACACCACGTCCACCTAGAACCCAAAATCCAAAGACTCAGCAATATACTGAGATATTGTCATCAGGTTCGTTACAGTCGATCTACCTGACACAAACCCATGTTGAAGCTGGTGATACCCAATAAAACAGGTCATGAAGGCACAATTGGAATAGCTTAGATAATGCACTTATAATTGCTATGGGTCTGTAATTACTTACTTTGGATTTAAATATTGGAATTATACGTGAGACCTTCCATCTCTCTGGGAAAAGTGATATCCTCAACATTCAGTTAAAAATATGCAACAAAGGTCGTATGAGCACCGGTAGCCAATCTTTTTTATTATAAAACAGGAATGCCATCAAGGCCCGCAGAAAGAGAGGGTTTCAATCTCCTAGCCGTTGATGTCAAAAGCACTTCGTCTAAACATCTTGGGAATGAGATGTCACTAAAGAAAATACTGGTATTAGAGGCAACATGCTGATCTACAGAGGAAGTACTGTAACATCCTTTAAAAAATGAAGCAAAGGCCTCAACAATTTCAGTTTGCGAGGAAACGGTTACATTGTTGTGAGAGACAGTAGGTGGTGTAGTAGATTACACCTGCGATTATTTACATAAGTCCAGAAATTCTTAGAGTTACACTTTATCTCAGACTCGGCGTGATCAGTATATCGTCTAATGGACAGCTGAATGTCATGTTTTAATTTGGCACACATTTTTTTTAAATGTTTGTAGGAGACAATATCGCCAGTTCTCTTGAACCGACGCCAGAAAGACAACTTCATCTTAAAGTCAGAAACACTTGGAGAGGATTTGTGTATAAATTTGTCAAAAACGCAATAGATTAGCGAGTAGAACTCATCCAAAGCATGCTCAGGGTCAGAGATATTCATCAGGCTAGAAAATTCAATTCTAGACAGATGATCATATAACAAACTATAATCTTATTTATAATAGCACAGATCCGATTTGATTTTGAGCATAATCTGTCAACCCAAAAGGGCCATTAATCTACATAGTTTTTCTCAGAAAAGTTGCTGGTTTTGCACCGTTTCTCTCAAAATTTTGTTAGTTGTAATGTAACGCTGTTACACATTGTTTTAATCTGTCAAGTTCTGCGCAATAAGTTTGTTTATTACTATATTGCACAAAAAATAACTTACCGTAGTGTCGTACTAATAATGTTTAAAAGATGTTCAACTTATTGTATTTTTGTAATGTTATTTACATGTTCAAATATTCTTTTTATAAACAATGTTGATGTGATGAAGAACCAATGTTAAAATGAAATCTTAATTTTTTACTTAGTTCAAATGTTACAAAACATTGTTTTAATGTTCATTGTTTAGTGGACGGGTGCTCAAAATTCAAGTGCTAAATTGTAGTTCTTACAACAGAAAACAATTCGTGTATGAAAATGCTAGAACAAATTTTACAATTTACTATAAACCAAATTGTTGAATAACAAACAAATATTCACATTGTTATTTTATAGTCAATTCAGGGAAAATAACTACTATAACTACACCATTCTTTAGGAATGAAACAACTATGGTTCCATACTAAACATAAAAAAAAAGTTCTGAGCTATTCTGAATTATAATCTAAAACAAAAGCGAATTGATGTTTTTGAAAATGTCGAAATACATCAATTAACAAAAAAATGAAAGCTTGACCATTGATAAAACTAGCGACGTTTATTATAGGAACCTACTGGACTAAGTTGAATGAGTCTGTAACATAATATGTATAAATGATTAGCACATTAAAAGTGAAAATAAACAAAATCTGAGCACTTTTATCATCATTAGGCGTATTTTTTCAAACTGATTCGATCGATCTGAACTGAAGTTGCACATTCTTTTACACGAATTTATTTACCTCAACCCAGTCCCCAAGTGATCCGAATCAGAACCAACTGAACTCAAGTGAACTGATCTGTAACTGACACAGTTTGAAAGAATACAAGTATTGAGTCAGTATTCGACTTTAGGACGTTGCCATATTCAATTACACGATGTTTGTTGACATACATATTTTTGTGAAGACGTAAGGGGAAAGTAAACGGCTTCGAAATTTGTCGGGAGGTGTACAGGACTTTAATAACTGCATGCACCAACACAAGTTATACCTGTGGTTAAACTTACCTACTTAAAATTAAGCCATGCTTACAAACAATCGTTGCTATGGTTTTAATAATTGTAGTTTTTAGCAGCGCTTAAGTTTAAATTGCGTTGATGCATACGGTAATTATTAGCTCTATTTAGTATGAAGTTCAGTATCTAAATGTTTATCTTCCTTATATTAATTTTTTTCGATCAATTACATTTATTTTTAATTTATATTTGTTTTGCGCATTACTTTCTTTTTTACTTATTCCTGTTTTTGTCATACTATTGTATGTAGTTAATTTTATTTTAAACGCATATTAATTTTAAGATATGAAATATGTAATCATCGTGAACACAGCTTTTTTTAAATTGTAATTTAACCAGTGAGATGAACAAATGCAATACAAAAAGGCAGTTTTTTCTTATTCCAACCCGCAGAATCCGGTCGAAACATGCATGACCCTTAATGTATGTCCCTTTTAGCACCCCTCTGTCATCGTACACATATTTTCGTTTTAATGAACTACATTCTGCAGTCATCTTCTTTTCTTCCACCAATATTGTGGAGGCAGCCTTTTGCAAACCCTCAGCTTACCCGGACTGCAGAACCAACCACCGCCGCCATGTTGTTTCACCGCCGCCATCTTACCCTCTTTCCAGCACCCCAACTGCAGAACCACTACCGCTGCCACTCCCACCACCACAGCCATGTTTTTTCTCTTTCGCCATCTTGCTTTCTTTCCAGCAGCACAGCTGTTTTTGAATCCCCCTTTCCTGTAGTACTAAACCCTTGGGGGAAGAAACGCATTTCTTGAAGACTATTTTTTTAAATTAATTCTACAATTACTTTTTTAAAAAATTCTCTTTTTTTGTTAGACAAAATTCGTCTGTCTGGTAACAAAGCGCTTATGATATGGTAGTGACTCAGCTATTGATGTTAGGCAGCTATCTATCCACATTTAGGTAGTATCCGAGGATATTGTCTTCCATATACTTCTTCCAAAAGATTTTCTTTGTACTTTGAACCACCATACTGACGTACTACGCAAAAAAGTTGTAACCACAATTTTTTTTTAATGAAGTGTAACTGTCTGTTGATTCCTAGTTCGTTTTGGTGTAATAAATACTTCATCATAAAAAGCATAGTTATAATTTTCTGTAATAATTGTCCCCAAACGCAACTTTATGTTAACAGCCACGAGATGGCGCTAGCTGGTGCTCATTCTGTAACAAGTGTGAGAATATTTTCGCTCGGTGTTTTAGAATCTAATTATTCTGTAATTGAAAATTAGTCCAGAATGGTAATATTCTATAATAGGAGTAGAAAAAAAATTGTGATAATGTTGTAATCAATTTTAGATAAATCGTGACGTTTTCTCAATAAACGGTTACAATATTACAACCAATTTTTAAAAAATCATAACGTAATCGTTAAGCGAGTTTGTCAAGGTAGGTACCATGAAATTACAATTTGAATCTGTGAAAAACCGTAGCTGTATTATCAAAAAAAATTGTAATTAATTTGACAAAACTCATGATTTTATGGTTAACAGTGTGTTGAATAAATTATTTGCTAGTAATACTTACTAAATTCTGCCCGGACTGTACTATCGTCGGTACACGCCTCGAGATTCTTAAAGCAGCTACATTTCACCTGCGCAACACTTCTAAGCTTACGATGGACGGCCTGTACTTATATTTAGTCTAAGGTATTTAGTAGATACATACCCTGTTGATTACATTACTTAAGTTAGCAACGGAGTGTGATCAGAATGGGAATAAATCATTCGATTTCGATGACAATCTAAACAGTATGAAAACTTTTATTTATCAACTTGAATGACATTAAATTAAATAAACTATTATCACAAAAACGTTACATATTTAAAACAATTTTATCTCCATGTAATACAGAATAGAATCCCAATTCTTTGCCTTCGTCAGTTAGTGGAATCTTAATTCCGGAATGACTGCCACAAAAATACGTTAAAGTGGGCCTCTGATGTAAATTGAAAAGTCGTTGAGCTAACATAATTAATCTTTGAATTATAATAGTCGGAGGTAGCATCTTAGAAATGGCGACGTCTTTGTGGATGAATTCAACTTCGATTAAAGACATTTTTATAAGTTTTCGGTTGCACCACCAGCTCGGATTCTTCTGGTGGTCCATGCACTGAACAAAAATAAATTTGAGTAATAGGGCTTAATCGTAAATGACTTACGCTTAATCAATTCTTCATAACGATTGTGCTTTTTAAGAAATTCAGCCTTTTTTTCGGGATTTTTTTGAGCTGTCAACCAATCAAGACCGTATTTTTTGATGTAATCATATTCAGCCCCTTTCCTTTCTTCGATTCTCAGACGGGTACCGTTAAACGTTTGCAAATTACCAATTCTAGCAACTATAAACTGAATGCATGTAGGATAACTTTCGCTTTCCATGACAGGATTCTTTAAAAACTGTAAATTATCTAAGAGAGGTAGTTTGTTTAGTTCCCCGATAGATTCCCACTGTAAACAACAATTATTGCTAGAAACTGAAGGTTTAAAGAGTACACTCACATCCCCTATTAAGTTCCTAGAAATCACCAATTTTCGCAAGTTCCTGAACAAATTTGTTTCATCAAAGCTGATGGTTGAGATACCAGTATCTTCTATGTTGAGATGTTCGAGAGACGCTATTTGAGCTAATTTCAAAACTTCTTTCCACTCTTTGATCGGATTCGACTCCAAGTTAAGTAGTTTTAAATTACCTAACAAACCCTTTGGGAACAAATAAGAATGTGAAGTTATTCAAAGGCACTCGCAACTCTTCAATGTTGATAAATATTTTGCATAAACGCATGACTATGTCCCAATTCAATCTCATCGCGCTGCAGATTAATACTTTTAAGTTTGGGAACTGATAGTTACAATAATTAGGTGAAAGTGACATGAAGTTCTCACTGAAATAATTTGAAATCATGACATGTTTTATAAATATATTTAACGAACCTAACGTTTAACCACTGGAGGTGCTTCAAATGTGTACACATTTCGAAAATTGTCATCCAATTGGTGAATAGATTCTTAGAAACATCTAATTCAACCAGATTGGGGCAAAATTTTTTCAAAGGCGGTCCATCTAAATTGACAATGTTCTGGAACCGTAAATTTATAACTTTCAATGCATCAAATTTGCTGTAAAATACCAAAAATTATTTTTAAAAAATGAATAACTTCCATTTAATACCTCTGCATATCGTACACCTTCTCGAAACCTCTATTAATTCCAAGGAAGACGCATTCATATTCCTTTGTATGTTTAAAAGTGCTTCCTTTGATAATCTTTGGGTCGCTTCATCGCTACGGCCATACCGAGAAGTAATTGCTTTCGCAACTGATATACCAAAGTTCACTTTTGCCGGTCTTAGGAATGACGCCGATTTATTACCTCTGCAATTATGAAACTAAAAGCGATAATCAAAAAACATTGGTACACGTACCGAGTTGTGAAATAAGTAATCCCATTGAGCGTGCCATTATGTTTGCCTCTAGTAGAGTCGTCCCATTCAATCCCAAACCAAGTGTGGCTATAACCTGTGACTAGCCCTATGTATCTTATGGTTCCCAAATAGCCATCGCACTCAATCCTGTCCCCGATGTTAGCTGTTTTTATTCTTTTTCATGTCGTTTTCTATTTTAATTGCCTATTTTGATTTATTTCTGATATTTTACTGCATTCATCATTTGATATTGTCAAAATTATGCAAGATTTTTGCAACTTCATTTGTTATTTCTCTTAGGTTACTTTTTTAAATTTGTTTAGGTTGCCAACGTTGCCAGTTTGCAATTTTTGTTGTCTAAACATTGACGTTTTATTTAAAATTGAACACAAAGATAATTATTATTAATACATTTCTATGCAGTTAATTTAATAGTTTTTTTTGGCATCATTGCATGTTATTCATCTTAAGGTTCATTTTTAATGTGTTAAAAGACCTAGTACTTAGGAAGACGTGAAGAGTATCCTTAAGGGTATGTCAGTGAGCGTAACTCAATTGTTTATATTTAATAAAAACCTTGAACCGGTTGTAAAACATAACGCCATTGCCGTAGAAGTGCTCATATATTGCCATTTCAATTGTAATAAAAAATTACACGCATAAAAATTTCAAAAATCCACTGCGCAGTTGTCGCGCACCCACAATCAGGCGGAGTAGGAAATCCGGTTTTATTCAAAACTAAATATTTCAACAACCCCTTCATTGCGCAACTTGGCGATATGATAATCTGCTTCTTGGGTTCTATATTAGTTATCTGTATGATTATCAGCCGCCTAAAGTTTGTGTGCAACTCTTTCCGAACTCTTTTCCTTACTTTACCTTTGCTTTATTTCTTCATACTCTTTTTTTCTTGTTCTTTTTGTTTATCCAATTATTTATTCTGATCCAATTATTTTCACCCACTAAACATGACTGTGACCGTATTTTCCGCTATTAATTATTGCATTGGTAGGTGTCTTTTTTCTACAACAGTTGACGCATTCGTTATTTGGTACTTACTACATAAGGAACAGGTTTGTCCAGTCAGAAACTGCGGTTCACGTGGTTATATTCGGAATTAATCTTCTAGTCCAACTTATCTAGTTAGAACATATATTTTGCCGGTCTATATGCTTAGCTTTGCTTTTGCTTCTTTTATGTTTGTTTCATGTCTTATACTTTTACGTTCTTCTACTAGAATCGCATTTGTCTCGGCTGTTCTATATGCGGAGACACTCTGGATGGATAGGTTTTTAAGCTGTTATAATAGGCATACTATAGGACTTGAAACCATACCGAACACGCGTAAAGGATAACTAAGAGAGCCACCATTGCTAGGGCTTTTCCTGAAGAAGCATGCACCCTCCATTATTTGTATAAGCGTCGTCAAATTTTTAATTTTGTTTTTGCCTTTGGTTGTCGATTATTTTGTGTGTACCAAAACCTGCCAATATGACCTAACTACACCCCTAAGTATTTTATCGCATTTTATTTGCGCATCTGCGATATTTTTTGTAACTCCGTATGCTTTGTTTACCAGGTAGTATAACCATTTCTGTTTTTTGTGGGGTTATTTTTAGTGTTTCCACCATCTATTTTTCTATTTAGATGGTTTCCATGGCACGATTGTTTACCGTTTCTGCGGATTTTGCTGATACCACAGGATGGCCAAGTCGTTTGCGTACCTACTGTACCAAATGCACATCTTCGGGAGTTGGGATACAAGGCAAATTGTCATACATAACGTTCCTGTAACTAAGTGGCAAGTGCGGAGCCTTGAGGGATAGCACTGTTTACACTTATTACGTCTCCGTATCCGGTTACAATATTACGTTTGTAAGTAACCCCTAAGCATCTTTAAGAGTGGCTTTGATATGTTCCTGGTTTCTAATTCATCTACCATGATGTTGAGTTAAACGCATTTTGATATCAAAACACATGTTTTCATATGCCTGTTACTGATTTTGTCGTGCTGGTTATTCGATGAACCTTGTGTAAACTCTCCATTCTCGCTTTTATCGTTTCAATATTTTGTTTGGCTGTTAGTTTTATAATCTCAGGTGGTATCTTGTCCGGCCCTAGAGCTTTTCTGTTTTTGATTTCTGGTTTGTTTTTTTCTTCTTTATGATCATATTCATCTTATTTATGCTTTTTTTACGTATTCTCATTTTATTGTAGAATTTTTAATTGAATTTGAATTTTAATTAAAAACCACTTTGATTTAAAAAAATATATTGTTTTAAAATTAGTTTTGAATTTATTAAAAAAAATGATAATATCCTTCTTAGTGTCCTTTAAATTATTCGGATTATGTCTAAAAGCTAAACAAACCGTCGCTGGTATAAAATTGGTAAATACTAATTTTTGTAAAAATAAGACCAACGGTATCGTGTTTGTATAATGTATAATGTGCAATAATTTTGTGCTTTCAATATATCTTGGTTCCGATTTTGTGTTGCTAACAAAAAATTGACCAATTACTTGGTGTTTCGAATGTGGTAAGGCAATAATTTTTTGCTTTTAAGATATCTTGGTTCCGAATTTTGTGCCCCTTGTTTAACAATAAATTGACCGACTTTTGTGGTGGTGCTAGCGTCACGTGCAAGAGTAAAGAACATCAAAAGAATTACTTGTTGCATCGAATGTATTTAAGTAAAAATAATTTTGTGTTTTTAAGATATCTCGTTTTGAATTTTGTGCTCCTTGTTTAACAAAACTGACCGACTTTGTGGGGGTGCTATGGTCATATGCAAGAGTAAAGTTTTTAAAAATAATAGATATTTCTGCAACAAGTGCGTGTAAAGTGTGTTTATAAATTGTTTTTTCTTCAAGCGTGCTAAAATATGAATTTTACTACCTATACCGCATTGAATATATAGAACGACTACATTATTTTACGGCGTACAATAATATTATTATTTTACGCTCAATTAGTAACTTAGTTTGCCGGTAGAGGTATTAGCACTTTTAAGCAGAAACGCCATTTAAAATTTAAACTTTTAAAAATGTCGCAAATTGAAGGAACTCCACCTAAAATAAAACAAATCGCCGATGCCTTAGTTGAAAATTTGATCCCCAACAAATCGCGCAAAATATATGATTTTGCTTACAATAAATTTTTGAAATGGGCGCAAGAAAATAATATAATCAATTACACAGAAAATGTTATGTTAGCGTATTTTTCCCATTTGGCGGAAACTATGAAAAGTTCGTCATTATGGGCACAATATTCCATGCTAAAGTGCCAATTAAATATTAAACATGACATAAACTTAAAAATTACGCAAAATTAATTTCCTTCTTGAAGCGCCAAGCTGATGGGTATCAACCAAAAAGCAAAAGTTTTCTCAAAAGAACATTTTAATAACTTTTACAAAATGCGCCAAACAATGAATATTTGGCCATGAAGGTAATTTCAAATATAACTTTTTCAATCGCTAAAGTAGATACTATTTTCTTAGATCGTATTAATATTCGGAGTTAGTGGGGCATGTCGTTGCGACGAACTAGTCAATTTAAGAATACAGGATATCGAAGACCTGGAACGTATAATACTAGTAAAATTCCTAATACTAAAACGAATAAGTCACGGACATTTACCATAGTTGGAGATTTTTATTTAAATTTATGTAGACAATATATGACACTTCGACCTAATGACATCAACATAACAAGATTCTTTTTAAAATACCAAAATGGTAGATGCCACCGTGTCGTTATGGGGATACATAAAATTTCAGGTATACCAAAACAAGTGGCAACTTTTTAAAACTACCTAATCCAGAGGAATACACTGGTCATACACTGCGACGAACCTCAGCTACATTGTTAGTTGACAATGGTGGAGACATTACCACTCTAAAAAGACACGGTGGATGGAAATCTAACAATGTAGCTGAGGGATACATCGAAGACTCCCTTTCAAACAAACGTGAAATTGCCAATAGAATATTAGGGTGCGATGAAGGTAACACATCTACCGTAACATCAGGTGATCTTAACAGGCCTAGTACTTCCACCGCAACATCGAGCATATCCCAGTCAAGTGAATATGAAATCCATCACGACTATAATGACGTCAATGTCAGTTCTAAAACAGCAAGTAGTGGATTAAATATTATTAACTCGACATTACAAAATTGTACCTTTAATATTACTATAAATAAGAAATAGGTATTTTTTCCACTATATAGTTACTACAAAAGAATGTTTGTTTTAAGTTTTCATCTGAAATAAGAGTTAATTATTATTATTGTTGTATTGTTAAATAATTATAGCTTTCTTTCTTACTCTACAAATTAATACAAAAATTTTCCTTTTACAAACCGTGTTAATACACACAACAAAAATAATGTTGTTTGACAGTCATGTTTGACAGTTGTAAAGTTGAGTTAACGCTGTTGCCTATTCATTCTAAAACCACCTCAATTACTTCAAGAATTTGGTTTTTTACGCTTGAAGAAAAATAGTATATGCTACACGGAGTCGAACGCCTTTTTGTGTTTCGCAAAGTATTTTGCGGCCTCAGCTGCGCTTCGGCCGCAATACCTTCGCTCAACACAAAAGAATGCGTTCTACTCCTAGTAGCATAATATACTATTATGTGTTGGTACTGAATTGGTTGGTTGATTAAAATTGGTTTTAAGTTGTTACAACAAATCGTGGCGATGAAGACTGTCAACATTATTCATTTGCATTTTTATCGTTTCTTGTAACCGATGACAATTCGAAACCATATTTCCAAAAGATATTTAATAATATGTCAAAACATTACGAGGATACAAATCTAAGTAATTCTCTCTTTTTTTAAATTGTATTATTAATATAAAAGAACAACTTTTAATTTCTATCGGTAAAGAGGCATAAGTTTTAATTTTTTTATGAATTTATTAGAATCACTCAATTAGAGATTTTGGATATCAATAAAATCAAATACGGTAAATGCAAAAATTATGCGAGTTTCTTCTGCGCCTGCGTAATGACGTATATGCATGCGCAGAAAAGACTTAAGTGTTTACTTTGTTTTTACGATATCCAAAAACTCTCTATTCGTAAACAATTAAACAAAGTGTTCCATAATGTGAATATTCAAATAAATCGATTGCCAGTTCAAGTAAAATTAAATCTTATGCCTCTTTACAGATAGAAATTAAACGCTGTTCTTTTAAAACAATACATACAACTACAAAGAAATCGGACTGAGTTTGAACCTCGTACGTTATAAATATTATTAAATATTTTTAATATGTTTAGTGAAATTTTAAAAATTATTACGCAAAACGTTTTCTAAAGTTTATTTGCTGAAAAATGTAACATAAGAGTTTAAGTCGTAAAATAAAATCTTTTAGAAGGCGTAAAGTTTCTTCTAAGTTTTGTCGACATTTCTTTAAAACATAAAATATTAAAATTCAATTTAACATTTTTTTTAAATATTATAAGAGTGTCCTATACCTAAGTGTTAAAGTTTTGGGCAATTTACAATTTTATTAAAGTTTGTCGTAGCAGGAATTTTAAAACAAAAATACATACGTAATTTAATTAGTTAATAACATTTTAAGACATTACTCTCTGATAATCATATGAATTACAAAATATCATATTTTGTTAGATATACTACCTACAATAATTTTTTGAAAAAAAGTTTAAACGTAAGATTAAACCTATTCCGAATTCAAATGTGTGACAGATGTTACCATGGTTACCATTTTCAAACAGAATGTCAAAACAATCTGATAAGTGACCAAAAATTTAACTTTTTGTAACTAGTTAAGAAAAGTTGTGACGATATCTTTCTTCAAATATTTTCTCTCGGTAGATTTTCTTTCGGCGGCATTCAATCCCTATATACAGGGTGTCCAGAAGCTCTCCTGACAAACGAAGACAGGAGATTCCTCAGATAATTTTAAGACAATTTAACCCAATTCACCTAGTCCGAAAATGCTTCCTAAGGGAGCTAGAGCTCTTTGAAGATAGCGCCTTGTAAATAGTTTCTTTTAAATACCTTCAGAACGCTTCTACTTAGAAAAGCAAAACTGGTATGCTTGTTTAGCCTTCAGAGATGAATCGATTCCATCAATTGCGAATTTCTAGTACCGGTTATAGGCGTCCGTTTTGGGTATGTCAACGGTTATTTTAACGCATAACTTTTTGTCTTTAACTTTTAAGCATTTGTGACACTAGATTATTAAATTTGCAGGTATTCTACTACTAAAAGGTACTCTTACTTTAAGTCATTAGAATACACCGTTTTCTAGAAAAATGGATTTCAAAATTTTTCGTTTTTGGGTTTTCTGAATTTTGGTTTCGAGTTGATACACGTGTCAAAAAAAAGATTACTTTAGGAAAAGTATTTGTTTGGTTGAAACACCCTTGCATTGTTTAATTTAATGCCCCAAAGTGTTTTTAGGATATTTCCACTATCAAAACACTTAACAATATGTACTATAGTTTATTTGCTGAAAAATGTAACATAAGAGATTAAGTCGTAAAATAAAATCCACTTAGAAGGTGACCGATAGTTGTATTCAATATGCACCTGAAATGCAAAGTAAAACCAGTTCTATACGGGCGAAAGTTGGTTAAAACAAACCTTATGAAAATTTGACAACAATAGAACAATAAGTTTCAACTACCTAAGGGTCAGCGGTTCTCAATATTTTATAGTATTTTATTTGTTACAAACAAAATTTGATTTATTAAAAGTCATAATGCATGCATCAATAAATAGATAAATTTTACCGTAAGTAAAGGATAATACAAAAATACACAATAAGATTTCAAAGCATACTTTTAATATGTAATTAGGAACAAATATAATTAATTATTGCTCACAAATAATGAAGGAATTCTGTAAATGATGTTAATAGGCTACGAAGAATTTAGTAAATCCATTTAAATCCAATTAGTGGAATAATGAAAGGAAAGTTTTTCCAAATATATATTGCAATATAATCACTGCACCAGCTTATTTTCGTATGGAACCCGTGCGCAATGGATGCTACTGAAGCTAAACGTAAAATTTTGTTGAATGTGTACGATTATTTTGAAAAGGAGAAGAATCATGGTGCGCCACTTACTTCAGTAATGGCTGTTCAGCAAAGAACGGCGGATGCGGTACAAGTAAGCAGACAAACAGTGGCGAGGACATGTTTTATGCGAGAAAGTGCAAGTGATTTAAAGAGAATTACATATCGCCGGCCTAAAAATGTACGACGAACCTACCAGAGACCACAAAGAAAACCATCCGAGACTTGATTTATGATATGTATGTAAAGAAAGAGCATATAACTCTGGACACATTGTTAGCCGTATTAAAATTGAAATATGTTTGCGATATTGGCAGATCAAGCTTATACCTTGTACTGAAGGAAATGGGTTTTAAATTTAAGCAGACCGATAACAGACGAGGTTTATGCGAGCAATCCCATGTGGTTTCCATGCGTAATGTATTTTTGAGGAAGTACTTAAAAATCTACAAATTCCACACGAGTTCGTCTTTTTAGACGAAACATGGATTTTTAGTAGAGGTGCAAGTAAACGTAGTTGGCAAAATGACAGTGTTAAAAGTTTAAAGCAACCTACTAAAGCTTCCGATGGTAAATGTTATATTATTGTCCATGCTGGTGGCCGAAACGGTTTTATAGAAGAGGGCAGTTTAATATTTTCTAGTACCAAGAAATCCGCAGATTACCACGATAATATGAATTCGGTATTGTTTGAGAAGTGGTTTGAGGAATGCATCCTACAAAATCAATCATTGTTCTTGATAACGCATCCTACCACACACGCAAAAGTGAAAAGCGTCCGACAGCTTCTTAAATCAAAGACGATATTAGAGCGTGGTTAAAAAGTAAAAACATACAATTTGATACTATGATGTTCAAGGCTGAGTTGTTACAATTAGTGCACGAAAACCATCGAGGTTCCGTAAATAAATATGTTGTCGATGAAATGGCATTAAAGTACGGCCACGAAGTTCTGCGTCTGCCGCCATATCATTGCCATTTCAATCCCATTGAATTGATGTGGGGAATTGCGAAGAAGTTTTACGACGACCATATAGACGCTACTTCAGGAAAAGAAGAAACGTGCTTAAAACTTGGTACGAGGCATTAACTAAAATAACTCCAGACGTGTGGAATCGCTGTGTAACTTACACAGAAGAAATAATTAAAGACATCTACAAGCGTGAACAAATTATAGACGATGTGCGACCTTCGATTTTACTGTAAATACGGATAGTGACTTAGAAGACGATCACTTTACTTTTAGTGATAATGACAACGATCTCTAAATAGTATCCAAGTGTAGCAATAATTAATTGTATTTGTTCCTAATTACATATTAAAAGTATGCTTTGAAATCTTATTGTGTATTTTTTGTATTATACTTTACTTACGGTAAAATTTATCTATTTATTGATGCATGCATTATGACTTTTAATAAATCAAATCTTGTTTGTAACAAATAAAATACTAAAAAATATTGAGAACCGCTGACCAATAGGTAGTTGAAACTTATTGTTCTATTGTCGTCAAATTTCCATAAGGTTTGTTTTAACCAACTTTCGCCCGTATAGAACTGGTTTTTACTTTGCATTTCAGGTGCATATTGAATACAACTATCGGTCGCCTTCTAAGTGGATTTTATTTACGACTTAATCTCTTATGTTACATTTTTCAGCAAATAAACTATAGTACATATTGTTAAGTGTTTTGATAGTGGAAATATCCTAAAACACTTTGGGGGCATTAAATTAAACAATGCAAGGGTGTTTCAACCAAACAAATACTTTTCCTAAAGTAATATTTTTTGACACGTGTATCAACTCGGAAACCAAAATTCAGAAAACCCAACAAGAACAATTTTTGACAATCAATTCCGTTGAAAACAAAAATCGATTTGGGCGCCTTCTTTAAAGAAAAATTCGTATATGGCATTAATTGAGTTGCCTGTCCAAAGGGGCGAAAACTTCTATAGCCGTAAATAAAATTTCCAAATACAGGGTGTCCAGAAACTCTCCTGACAAACGAAGACCAGAGATTCCTCAGATAATTTTAAGACAATTTAACCCAATTCACCTAGTCCGAAAATGCCTCCCTAAGGGAGCTAGAGCTCTTTGAAGATGGCGCCTTGTAAATAGTTTTTCAAATACCTCCAGAACGCTTCTACTTAGAAAAGCAAAAAACTGGTATGCTTGTTTTAGCCTTCAGAGATGAATCGATTCCATCAATTGCGAATTTCTAGTACAGATCATAGGCGTCCGTTTTGGGTATGTCAACGGTTATTTAACGCATAACTTTTTGTCTTTAACTTTAAGCATTTGTAACACTAGATTATTAAATTTTCAGGTATTCTAGTACTAAAAGGTACTTTTACTTTAAGTCGTTAGGATACACCGTTTTCTAGAAAATGGATTTGAAAATGTTTCGTTTTTTCGTCATTAAAGTTTAAAAGTTTGAGTTCAAGATTTTTAAAAACAAAGTATTTATTACAATGGACCGAAAGTAACAAAAAAAGTATCAAAGGTAGATAGTTACAAAAGATGCTCGATGTGATGACCATTAGTCTCTATGCATAAATTTACCCTTTTGCTTAGAGAACGCTGAATTCTTGCAAAAATTCCAAAGTTATTTCTAAATTCGTTGCAAGCATCTTGTATCCTTCAGAGCTGTGAACAATTTTTGTATCGAAACGGAATAAACAAATGCTTTTATGTATCCCAAACACAATAATCGCAAGGATTCAAATCCAGCGACCTTGCTGGCCAAGCAACTGGACCTCCTCCTCCAATCCAATGGTCTTCGTAGTTATTATCTAAAAAGGACCCGTAAATTTCTGCTAAAGTGAATTTTTCTTTCTGTAAGATATTTCCTACGAAGATTTTGAAATTGTGTGGTACATGGCTGATAGTCTTCTGATTTTCATCAACTTCCATTAAAATAACATCTTCATGTTCTGCTGTTACATCATTATGTCTCTCTGTTTCATTATTTTTTGGGACCACTGAACCTGTTTCTCTTATTCGTTGATGAAAGGATGTAAATGTTGAGTGAGTGGGATGCTCACGATTGGGAAATTTTTCAGCGTATCTACGGTGCGCTGCTCGAGCGTTACACATCATTTCGTCATAAACTAAATGCATAGCGGCCTATTCCTCATTAGTAAAACCATTTTTAAAAATTGAAATCGTTGTGTTTGAATGTCACAAAGTAAAAAACTAAAAGATAAACTCGTGCACTGACAACAATTTGACAATGAAAACGTAGATTTTACTTTTGTTGGCAGTTCAGAGCCAACTAGTGCAAAAATATTATAAATTAAACTTAATGACGAAAAAACGAAAAATTTTGAAATCCATTTTTCTAGAAAACGGTGTCTTTTAATGACTTAAAGTAAGAGTACCTTTTTTAGTACTAGAATACCTGAAAATTTAATAATCTAGTGTCACCAATGCTTAAAAGTTAAAGACGAAAAAGTTATGCGTTAACATAACTGTTGACCTACCCAAACGGACGCCTATGACCGGTACTAGAAATTGCAATTGATGGAATCGATTCATCTCTGAAGGCTAAACAAGCATACCAGTTTTTGCTTTCTAAGTAGAAGCGTTCTGAAGGTATTTAAAAAAAACTATTTACAAGGCGCTATCTTCAAAGAGCTCTAGCTCCCTTAGGAAGCATTTTCAGACCAAGTGAATTGGGTTAAATTGTCTTAAAATTATCTGAGGAATCTCCGGTCTTCGTTTGTCAGGAGAGTTTCTGGACACCCTGTATATAGGATTGAATGCCGCCGAAAGAAAATCTACCGAGAGAAAATATTTGAAGAAAAGATATCGTCACAACTTTTTCTAACTAGTTACAAAAAGTTAAATTTTTGGTCACTTATCAGATTGTTTTGACATTCTGTTTGAAAATGGTAACCATGGTAACATCTGTCACACATTTGAATTCGGAATAGGTTTAATCTTACGTTTAAACTTTTTTTTCTCAAAAATTATTGTGTGTATATGTAACAAAAATATGATATTTTGTAATTCATGTGATTATCAGAGAGTAATGTCTTAAAGTGTTATTAACTAAATTAAATTACGTGTATGTATTTTTGTTTTAAAATTCCTCGCTACGACAAACTTTAATAAAATTGTAAATTGCCCAAAACTTTAACACTTAGGTATAGGACACTTATATTATTTAAAAAAATATTAAATTGAATTTTAATATTTTATGTTTTAAGAAATATCGACAAAACTTAGAAGAATCTGTATTTAGGTATAAGAAACTTTTAAAAGTATACCTTATTTTTTACAGGCAATAAAAAACCCAATAAATTACAGGGTCCATAAAAAAATATAACTTTGATGCGCCACACTTTTTTGGGACTTCAAAATAATTTTAAAATGTAGCATTTATCAACCTGCAAGTGACAAAACTTGTAGAACTTTTACAATTTACCTACTAAACAATAACATACTTTTAAAATTATTATAGTCCAATAAATATTGTTGTGAGAGTGTTCATTGTTATTTTGTGTTAGTATTTAGAACTAATACGAAATAAACTAATATTTTTAATATCCGGTTCACTTACTAAAAAAAAAAAAAAAAATAAAAATTTAAAAAAAAAAAAAAAAAAAAAAAAAAAAAAATATAAAAAAAAAAAAAAAAAAAAAAAAAAAAAAAAAAAATAAAAAAAAAAAAAAAAAAAAAAAAAAAAATTTTAAAAAAAAAAAAAAAAAAAAAAAAAAAAATAAATAATAAAAAATAATAATAATAAAAAAAAAAAAAAAAAAAAATTAAAATAAAAAAAAAAATAATTTTAATTAATAAAAAAAAAAATTAAATTAATAAATAATAATAATTTTAATATAAAAAAAAAAATATAAAAAATTTAATTAACTTACAGCTAAACTCAGCAAACAAGATAGTTGGAGAGGGGATACTGGCGCTATAGAGCTTGTAAGGTACATTCCGAAAAAAGTATTTAAATGTGATTTATTTGATACACACAAATGTATTGTGTGCTGCATAATATGTGTAAATCTTTTAACAAGATCAAAACGGAACAAATTTATAAACAGAAAATTAAGAATTTGAAAGAAATACTGTATTAAACTTAATAACAATAACGCAACATTTTTAGTAACAATATTCAGTTCTACAGAAACATTTTAAATAATTTTAAAGATTTACAAATTTTCTTCTGCTTATTTTAAATGTATTAGATTTATATTTAATCTAATGAATGAATAAGTTATTTCCTTGGCAATAACACAAATTAATTTTAAATTAAAAAAAATAAATTGAACAGAAATATAATTTAAACAATTCCATTAATTAGTTTCATATTCTTCTTCCGAATTTGTGTCATCTTCCGACAAACCAGTATTCACTACAAATTCCAATTTTTCCACTACTTCGTCAAGTAATCCATCATTCTCCCACATTTCTTGAGCCAATTGATCCACATGCTTGCACTGTTTTTGCCAATCTGATGCTGTGACTTCTGCAAAAGCGTTTCTCACTAACACCTCGATATCCTTGGCACTTTGCTGTACGTTCTTCATTGCGACTTTATGTTTAACTAAGCTCCATATGAATTCGATTGGATTAAGGTCGCAATGATATGGAGGCAAGCGTAAAACAGTATGTCCATTTTTTTTAAAATTTCATCCACATAGAATGTTTTAGTGTGGCTAATCTTATTCACCAGTTCTAACAATTCAGCTTTCCTCATGTCCCCAGTTGTTGAAACCTCATTATTTTCAAGCCAGTCTCTAATTTCCTGCTTTCTTGTGGCTTGGGTAGGGGTTTGTTAATTTGAACACTGTGGTATGGTGCGTTATCCATAACAACGATCCCTTTTGGAGGCAAATTCGGAATTAACTGTTTTTCAACCCATTGTATAAAATTGTGATGATTCATGTCATCGTGGTAATCTCCTGATTTGCTCTTAGATTTGAAAATTAACAATGCGTTGTTTACAAATCCATATTCACCACCTGCGTGTACAATAATGTATCGCTGACCAGAACGATCAGCTTTATATACACCTGGTTGGTCCTTTGACTGCCAGCATTTACTCACCCCATAAGATGGGTGAATAAAAGTTTCGTCTAAATAAGTAACCGGCTTTTTCTTCTCTCCGAGAGCAGCGTTTTCCCTCCATTTTCGTAAATAACGAGAACGCCAAGCTACGATATCGTTACGTTCCATAAGTAATTTTCTTCGATTTTCACATTTTTTAAAGTGGAAGCCAATTCTTAATAGATGCCTTCGAATAGTTTCTTGTCCGCCAGTGTAATTAATCTTATCTTGCATCTTGCTCACTAAAATTTTTAACGTGGGCACTTGCTTGTCAACCGTGTAAACCTCTTGCACTGTTCTTTTAAAATTCCCAAATCACACTCATCCATCATTATTTTGTTGGATCCTCCGCTTTTCTTTTTTTTGATGGTGATTGCAGTAGTTCACTGTCAGTCGCAGCACCTTCTTTTCTGATCCTCAAAATAGTAGCCATCGATTTCCCAACAGCAGCCGCTGCAAGTTCAGTTGCCTTCTCTAAAGGGAATGCCCATTCACCAGCAGCTTTTTGTCTATCGAAGAATTGTATAACATTATTGATAATGTTTCGAGCCTCAGAATGTATAGTTTTCTTCGTAGTTCCAGCCATAATAAGATAACCTTAAAACATAAAAATAACATTAAAATTACATTTTATTAAAACACTTAAAATACATACCTTTACTGCGAAAATCAAATGAAGTAGTTTTCAAAAAACTGATTTTGGTAAACAAGAGTAATACTGTGAGGAATTTGTAATAAATTAAGAAAAAGCACGCGAAAAAATGTCAGCTCTAAACTGTAAACAATTTGCTTTTACATGCGAATGTACCAACTTAAAATTCTCAAACGTGATTGGTTAAATCATTTATCGTGGCAAAATTTCAAATTAATTATTTTAGTTGACATATTTTCCGACTATCATGTTTGCTGAGTGGAGCTGTATTTTCTGTTTTTAAATTTTTTTTTTTTTTTTTTTTTTTTGTTTAGAATGTTTGTTGTTTTCTAAAGTTAAATTAATTTAAAATACAACTTCATTATGAAAATACTTTACAGAACATTACAAATTAGAATTCAATCAGTTAGTTGGCGTTCTTGTTTGTCTCTTCATATTTATCTTTCATCGTCTTATGAAATGAAGTACCGTCAATTGGGGTAACTTTGCCCCAACTTTTCACGTTTTTGTGAAACAAACTAATCTATCTCTTTTGAAACTTATAAATATTACATTTAATGTGGTTTAATTTATTATTAGAACACATACACTTAATTCAATCACTTACGAGGATTCCAAATCATATTTTACCCAAATTTTATTTTCAAAATTTGGGCCAAAGTTACCTGAGATTGGGGTTAACTTTGTCCCATTGTTTAAAACCATTCAAATATATTACAATATCAGAGTTGGGCCAATGTTGCACCATACAAAAGTCTTTCCAAACATTCTATTTTTAAATTGCAACTTGGGTTTTCTCAATTTAGCTCTAATGTGAATAAAAGTACGAACAAACATTTCTGCAAAAAAATTACGTTTTATTAATACAGAAAAAGAACAGAAATACAAAACATGGAGATCAAGTAAACAGTCAAGGGACAAAATTGTCTAGTTCAGGCACTGAAAATTGGTTCCTCTTTGAAACCACTTTAGGAGGATGGATTTTCCCCCAAACATCGACCCAGTCGTACAAGCAACAGTCTGTTTTTTCAGGCCAGCGCCAAAACTTTAGTCTTTTTCCATACATTCAACACTTAATCCATTTTCACAAATGGCAACAATTTTACCAGGGTATTTTTGCCCATTGTATGTAACAATTACAAAATTGTCAATTGAAAAATCTTGAGGTTGCAGCTCTTGCCTCTCTTGAAGGGGATTACTTCTACTGTCACGGTGACAATTGCCAGAGTTCTCCTGAAGAATTTCCTCTAAATCAGAGTAGGTGTCACTCTCCCATCAGACTGTAGTATCATTTCAACATCATCTTCATCTGAAGAAGAGTTGGAAACATGATGTTTTTTAGGTTTTCTTTTGGGACGTTTAGATTTCAAAATCGAAGAGATCTGCTTGGATGTTGATGGTTTTGGAGTTGCCTCTGAAATATTCCCTTCTATGTCTTCAACGGAGATATTCTTCTGTAGTCAAGTATTCAGCTCTTTTCTTTTCTAGCTGCTCGAGGAAAGCTTCCCCTATTGCATTTTTATCTATGGATTGGTAACCTGGCAGTCGGTCTAACAGTTTTTGGCTGTTAAAGGGACAAATCCCACATTTTTCAAAACCAGCCATAAGATTTGCTTCTTGATTTTCCGCCAAACTCGTTATTAGTTCTCTCAACAGTGTTGGAAAGGTGTCTTTTGGGATGGTTGAAAACTTAGAGCCTGAAACAGACTCTTTTCACCTACCTAGATTCCTCGCCACATCCTCTTCATAGGTGCAAAAAAGCTACGTCGAGGGGTTGGGTTAGATGTGTCGAGTTTGGTGGCAAGCAAACAAATCGAACATTATGCTCTTTACAAAGCTTCAGCACATTTAAACTGATATGTGAAGATAGGTTATCACCAATGATAACTTTTGGTCCATTTGTTTTTTATGGTTGGTAAGAATGTTGACTCAAACCAATCTTCAAAACATATGGCGTCAAACCAGCCACTTTTTGACCTGTTATAGCGTGCTTTTTCAGGGCCGTTCTCTGTCCAAATAGACCACATGTTTTCGGCCTTGTAAACAACATATGGGGGCAGGAGAGTACCTGCTGCATTTCCAGAGAACATGAGAGACACTGCACTTTTACTGTAGTTGCAAATGTTTTCGACATATTTGGCCCCCTCTTGCAGATTACCTTTTTGCTTCCAGGGTCGTCGGTGAGGTTTGTTTCGTCATAATTCCAAATGTGTGTGGGAGGTATACCTTTTATAACTTCTTTTAAGTTCTTCATGTAACTTTCAATGTCTTCAGAGCTAACCTCAACCCTAACCTTTTTTATGTTAGACCTGAAACGACTTGTCCTCCACGTCTCTTCAAAAATGACTTTGTCCATTCATAGCCTGGGAGGTTTTGTTTAAATGTATCAATGTGGACACCTTTCTTATCTAAATAACATTTTACAACATATCTAAAATCAGTCTCAACAACTGGAAACCCATAGTTGGACAATGTTATTAAATGCTGTTCAAAAGCATTTTCTTCTTCGTCGCTGAACGTTTTAGCTCGCCCAACTGTGTTCATGTGCCTGCCTTTCAATTTATTCTTAATAGTGGATCTAGGTATTCCATACCTTGTTTCTGCAGATCTTTGTGTAAGTTCACCTGACCTTATAGCTTCCAGACTCCTCCAATATTTCTGGATTGTAGTTTGCATAATTCCTTGTCCCAAGTGGTTTTATCGGGTGTCTTGGCATTTTACCTGAAACAAAACAAGCAATTACAGTGATTTATAATTTTAAAATGCTTTTCTGACACATATTAGGCAATTTAAACAACATAAAATATACCAACAAGAATTTAGCTTCCTGAAAATAAAAATGTATACCTTGGGACAAAGTTGTACTAAATAAGAAAATATACATTAATCTCTAAACTGCAAACATTAAAAAGTTTTTACACTAATAGTATATTAAGTAGATGATTGAAGTTAAATAAAATTCACTTACCTGCTTTTAATAACCAAGGAATTGTCTCACATGAATAAAAGTTGCAGGACAACAGTGAACTAGCACTTTGTCATAACCAAGATGGAGCAGCACTGCAGTCGTGGTGAACAGTGGAACTAAACAGTATTGTCCCATAAGTCAAGCCAGTGCTGCTACCTGCTGGTTAATGCATGAACTAAGTCAATATCTCAACCCAAAGGACTAAACACAGTACATTGCATCTTTTTCTAACTTTGGGCCAAAGTTATTCTGCAAAGGGCCAAAGTTAGTCCAGCTGACGGTACCATTCTCTAATGCTGTTTTCATAATAATCATCAAGAAGTTTTTTATTTATTTCTTTTAAATTTCTATTTTATTCTTAAAGATTAAGCTACCTACTAATTTATTCGGATTTAAATTCCGGTATTCACAATGTATTCTATTACTCTTTTGTTTATCATCAGAATGAGTAATTAAAATATGAAATCGGACTACAATGGTTAGTTCTTTGTTCTATTCAAACTTGTATATTTACAAACAAATCTCAATCGATCCACTGTTATTAAGCTTTCAAAGTTTATGTACGAATATATTATTGGTAAACGGAGCAGACGTAATATTCTGATATTGGTTGAGTTTTTTTATAATTTTTCGTAATCTAAACAGTGCAGTTAAATTCACTGTATTAGCACCACACAATAATCGGAAATGTTTACAATTTTGTAATAGGTATATGGGTATATTATTTATTGAAAAACAAATAGAAATTTGCGACGAATTTAAGAGATTTATGACAGAGTTTGCTATAACGATAATAATAGTTTTATTGTTCTACGTAATATACAGAACAACACAATATTGTTTAAAAAAATAAAATTATAATCATTTCTTAGGAAGAACAAGAAAATAGTTATAATATAGGTACTATATGAAAATAAGTATAATTTACGAAAATAATTGTTTAATACATGAATAAACGGTGATAATAGTTTAGAAATGATATCCACGCAATCTAGCCGCAATTCTGCAATTTTTTAACATACATGAGTTACTATGCTGATTAATGTTGTAGGCAAAACGTATGTAGAACGTATTCACATACCGAATTGAGCTTTACAATTAAAAAATACAGTACTTAATAACTCAGAACATAGACATAATTAGCTAATTTATACAAAAACATTAAGCAAAAATTATACGACCCATCTACATTAAATTCATTTAACAAGTTGTTACAAGGATAATGTATTGACTAACTATTATGTTTTTATAATATAAGTGCTTTAAGAATCTAAAGTAATAGTGAAATTGTTTCTGTTACACCAAGAACAAGATCCAACGGTTAGTATCTATCAATCAATTTATTTGCTATTTGTATCTATATACATAAACAAATGATCCGATTTTGTAAAAAACAAAATAAATAAAATTCAAACTCCTTACAAATTATCCCCTTTCCCCCTTCAAATCACAAAAACAAACCTAATAAAAAAAATCAAAATTTCCTTTTTTCCTTAACACCTCTTTGATCCATTTCATTCCCTGCCTATTCTCTCTACTAGCAGTATCCTTCTCTCCCTTCTCTTCGGTCCGCAATTTCCAACATTTCTCTTTTAAATGCTCAATATTCTCCCACCTCTCCCCACACAACATACCCATTCTCTCTTTCCTTATTTCCACATCTAAACCTCGCAATTATTTTTTTTATACTTCTTTTACCCCTCAGATATCTTGGTATTCCTTTCGTACTTAACTCCCTGTACTTTTCATTGTATCTTCCTTCTTTTTTCTTTGAACTTCTTTCTTGAATCTGTATATCTTTATCTATACATATTACTTCCTTCTCTATGCTTCTTCCATCCCCTCTTAATCGGTTTATCTCTTCTCGCGAGTACCCTACCCTTTTCATAATAATGTTTCCTGTCCTCTTTACAGTACTTTCAAATTTTTCCTCCACTTCTTTCCAACATTCCTTTAGTATCTTATTACTATCCCTGTTCTTATTCTTTTCTCATATCGTACCGCCCATTTTTCAGTCCAAATTTCATTAATCAGTACAG
The DNA here is from genome assembly GCA_030710515.1 of Abscondita cerata. Classification (NCBI taxonomy): domain Eukaryota; kingdom Metazoa; phylum Arthropoda; class Insecta; order Coleoptera; family Lampyridae; genus Abscondita; species Abscondita cerata. The sequence goes on along the minus strand of JALBCR010001745.1, from coordinate 37,856 downwards.
AAAATGAAACTGGAGATTCCTTGTAAAATTTAAAGGGGGTTTAACATAAAAAATTTCCTTAAAGCCTCCCTGAAGAGTTACAGCCCCTTAAAGATGTGTAAAAATTCACATTAATCGATTTTTTTCTGAAATGACTTGAAATAAAAAAGAAATCTAAACATTCAAATACTACTACCAAGAAGCTTCCATAATTTCATAATTTTATTCACCCTTGTTCTCTGCAAGGGGTGAGTCTTACTACCCCTTAGAGTTTTTTACCAGAACTTTTTAACTAAATTTTTTTTTAATTTAAAATTCAGATTTTGGTAGGCCAATTCAATTAAAAACTTTTTGTCTTTAAAATTGTGTTTATTTGAAGTATTTTTAAGTGATAAATTTAGTTAACTAATATGGCTAATGCAGCTGCATTTTCAAACGAAGAATACTCTGATATGCATATGATTTATGGAGAATGTCGTGGCAATTCAGAAAGAGCTAAGACATTATACAGAGAAAGATTCCCGAATCGTCGTATTCCTAACAGTAGAACCTTTGTGAGAATACATGCAGGACTTAGAAGTACAGGAAGATTCCATATACGAAACGGTGACCGTGGACGTCCGCGAAGAACAACTCCTCAACAAGAGGAAAATATTTTACATTATTTTGAAATGAATCCAAGGCAAAGTGTAAGGCGTGCAGCTCTAGATTTAAACGTCAGTTTCGTAACAATTTGGCGGCTTTTGAAAAGGCAAGGGCTCCATCCTTATCATTTTATGAAAGTTCAGGAATTGACACCAGAAGACTTTATCAAACGAACGACGTTCTGCAGATGTTTCTCAGGCAATGTATTAGAGAACCGAGATTTTCAATGAACATATTATTTACCGACGAAGATAGTTTTACGCGGGATGGTGTTTTTAACTATCACAATATGCATCATTGGTCTGATGAAAATCCACATTGTCAAAGGACGGAAAGTTTTCAACATAAATTTTCTATTAATGTATGGGCAGGAATTGTAGGAAGTCGATTAATTAGACCTTTTGTTCTTCCAAGACGTCTTGGTGGTAATGAGTATCTTGACTTCTTACAAAATAATTTATTTGAATTATTAGAAGATTTACCAATCGATGTTCGTCAACAAATGTGGTTCATGCACGATGGGGCACCCCCGCATTTTACTTTAGCTGTCAGACGATGGCTTCATGAGCAATTTCCCTGGAAGGGAAGAGGGCAAGATGCCCCGCTACAGTGGCCACCCAGGTCGCCTGACTTAACACCGATGGATTTTTTCCTGTGGGGTCATTTAAAGAATATTGTTTTTGCGACTCCCATAAATACAGAAATAGAGCTAAGGGATAGGGTATTTGATGCGTCGGAAGAAGTTAGACAATCTGTAGCAATGCTAGGTAGCGTTAACGAAAATTTGTTCAAAAGAATAAGAACCTGTATTCAAGAAAATGGTGCCCATTTTGAACACTCTCTGAAATAATATTGTTAATTTAAATTAAAAATGATAGTTAATAATAATATTGTTATTTATGTCAAACTTGCATACGCAACTTATTAATTAAAAATTCTGCAAGTTCGCTTAATTTATTTTTTTGGTGAAAAGTATTGAGTTTACTTGAAATTTTTAAGAGACAAAAAGTTTTTAATTGAATTGGCCCTCCAAAATCTGAATTTTAAAATTGAAAAAAAAATTAGTTAAAAAGTTCTGGTAAAAAACTCTAAGGGGTAGTAAGACTCACCCCCTTACAGAGAACAAGGGTGAATAAAATTATGAAATTATAGAGGCTTCTTGGTAGTAGTATTTGAATGTTTAGATTTCTTTTTTTTATTTCAAGTCATTTCAGAAAAATCGATTAATGTGAATTTTTTACACATCTTTAAGGGGCTGTAACTCTTCAGGGAGGCTTTAAGGAATTTTTTATATGTTAAACCCCCTTTAAATTTTGCAAGGAATCTCCAGTTTCATTTTCTGTACTGATTAATGAAACACCCTGTATATTCTGGTGTTTCTTTTCCCAATCCTCAGCGTCCATTTCCAGTATTTTAATTGTATCTTCTCAGATTTTCTCATTCTTTCCACCCCCATATTTTTGCTTCATACATTAACACACTCCTTACCAACTTCTCAAACAACCGTCTTTTTTTTTTTTCAATATTTTTTAAAAAATTCTTTCCCCTATCCCCGTACCTACCCCAAAACCTTGCTTTCTGTTTCTAATTTCCTTATTGCATGCACTTCATCCTTATTATTAAAGCTAACATTATACCATAAACACTTGCACTTATCCACTGCTTGTATTTCTTCTTGTCCCCATTCTCTCTTTTATTCCTCTCCTTTTTCTTTTTTAAACACCATTATTTTAGTTTTTTCACATTGGCTTCTAATTTTTTCTTCTCTAAATTATTTTTCACTACCCCCCATCATGCCTCTCATTTCCATTTGATTTTTGCAATTTCTTTCCCACCCTATCCGCCTATCTGGTGTTTTCTTAACACTTCTTCTAGATCACTTAGATATATAGAAAACAAGCTCGGACTTAATGTACAGCCCTGTCTAAGCCATTTTGTTACCCAAAACTCTTTTTCCATCCTCCGCTCAAGTCTAGTTCTACACCTGCTACCAAATCTTCGTTATCCTCTTCGGCCTCATCTCTTCCCACAACAATTCTCTATCCACATTGTCAAACACTGTCTTAATATCTAAAAATAAGGCATACAATTTTTCTGCATCCTTTCCTATCTCTTTATTTACAATATTGCTTAAGATATACACATTGTCCATTGCCCTCTGCATAATAATATCAACAACTTTTTTATTTTTTTTTCTTTTAAATTTCTATTTTATTCTAAAGTTTGAGCTACCTACTATTTTATTCGGATTTAAATTCCGGTATGGAATAATATTCACAATGTATTCCATTATTCTTTTGGTTATCATCACAATGACTAATTAAAATATTAAATCGCACTACAACAGTTAGTTCTTTTTGTTTTCAAACGTGTATATTTACGAATAAATCTCAATCGATCCACTGTTATTAAGCTTTCAAAGTTTATGTAAAAATATGTTATTGATAAACTAATATTCTGATATTGGTTGGGTATATGAATTTGCAATTTAAGAGACTTATCACAGAGTTTGTTATAATAATAATAATAATTTTTATTGTCCTACGTAATACCGTTAAGATATTTAACTATATGGGAATTGCAGACTCGCCTAATACATTCCAACCCTGCAGATGGCGCTTACCGCCGTTCGTTCTGAAAAATGATTGGGTGCATTCAGAGAACGTGAGCGGATACCGCTACGCTCCCGATACGCTACAGAAGCAGTTGCGACGTCGTCTGACAAACTGCTTAGAATCAAACCGCTCACCATATGTTCACCTCTAGTAGCGTAAACAAAATGCGCTACCAAAAATGACGACCGCTCCGCAACATATTGTGGAAGTAGTTTTACCAAAATTAGATGTTTTTACAACAGTTCCGCAACTGTTATGTCCGCACGCATTGGGTGCATTCAGAGAACGAAGAGGATACCGTGATGCTCCTGTTCACCGTGTGTTCACCTTAAGTACCGTAAACCAAATGCGCTACAAAAATGGCGACCGCTCCGCAACATGGTGTGAAAGTAGCCGTACCAAAATTGGACGTTTTTACAACAGTTTGGCAACTGTTACATTCAGAGAACGTGAGCGGATACGGCTACGCTCCCGATACACTACCGAAGCAGTTGCGACGTCGTCTGACAAACTGCTTAGAATCGAACCGCTCGCCGTGTGTTCACCTCAAGTAGCGTAAATAAAATGTGCTACAAAAATGGCGACCGCTCCGCAACATGTTGTGGAAGTAGCGGCACCCAATTGTTGCAGGAAAATAGTAATCAGTAATGAAATTGTAAGGCAACGTTATAGAAACCTGTAATTTAGATGATTGTTGGGTTTCTTGTTATACAACGTTGCCAGTACTACAAAATAAAGAAATGTGCATATTATAGGGGTTAAAATTGAGAAGGTCTTAATCGGCCCAGGGGATAAAAATTAACCAAGGTCTTTGTGTTTTCGTATTCAAAAAATTATTTTTCCTACATTGTTAAACGTTAAACTTTTACTTTTTTCAAATCCGTGTTGAAAGCGTAAGAAAATGCCACAACGTGTTATTTTTTACCCTTTGGGTTCAAAAAGTTACCGATTTGTACATCTACTATCTCTCGCAAGCTAAGAAAGGTGATTATAATTACCTCAACATTTGTCATATAAATATTAGATCCTTAATATCGAGCTTTGACAAATTTGCACAGTTTATGTTACAAAGGAATTTTAATTTAATCTGCTGTTTCTGAAACATGGTTGCATACTAATTTTCCTTCTCATTTAATCCAACTACCAGGCTATGAATTGGTACAAGCTGATAGGATTAATGTGGTGGTGGTCTATGCTGGTATATTCAAAGCAACTTAAACCAACAGAAAAACACCAAAAACTGCACAAAAAACTTTACTCGGACGTGTTTCAACAACTAAGCTGTCATCATCAGCGATACCGATACTAAAATTAAAAACAACGGGAAGCTTATATATACTATCTGCTTATCACGCATCGTTAAACTTAATTGATTCTTAGATAAGCTTAAATAATTCCGAAAACTTAATGGACCGTTATCATCATAATTCATAAGCAAATTTCTGTTTTAAAAATTTCTATACTTTCATAAGAATCAAGTTCGTTTTATTATCTACCCTCTTAATTAATTCAATGTCGCCTACTCTATGGCCATTTTCAAGCATATGCATGGCAACACTGGACCTATCTGTGCGATGATATTTGACATGAGCTACGTGCTCTTTAAACGAGTTCTCTTGGTTTGCCCTATACATACTTGGTTACAGTCTTTACAATTAATTTTATATATTCCCAGATTTATCACACATTTCTATTGGGTCTTTCGGATTGCCTAAAAGATTTTGCAAGTTGTTAGACGCTGCAGTTGGTGTTCCTTTCCTTTGAAAGCAACTTAAATTTCAAATTACTTAAATTGGATCCTAGTGATGAGATGAAGTCTGAACACTTATGGCTAACACTTAAATTGGGCACTATTAAAATAGCTGTTGGGGCAATATACATTCCTAGGATTTGTAAGACCGGGCTTGATAAAATCGAGGTATCTCTTTCTACTATATCCCTTGAGGTTGAAGAAATCATTTTGGTTGGTGATCTTAATGTTGATTTGTTGAATCATGAATCATCTTATCATCGATACTTTAATAGTATTATTAATACGTTTAATCTCAAACAGATTGTTACTAAACCAACTAGAATTACTGAAATATCTGAAACGTTGATTGACATTATGTGCGTTGGTAATAACGTTGATGTTAAAGAGTGTGACAACCTAGATTTTCTGACTAATTTAACTGATCACTTGTTAACTTACTGTATTTTAAACTTTCCTACCAACAAACTCCTCCAACTAAAACGGTAACTTACCGTTACTTTAAGATTTTCAACTTGAATGATTTTGACCAAGATGTTGCTTTGATGAATTGGAAATATGTTGATGACCTGGACAATATTGATAACAAAGTTGAACATCTTAACAATCCTATTCTTACGCTGTTTAACACTCATGCACCTTTTAAGAACCGTTAAGTTGCATACTAAACACTAGCCGTACATTACTGACACCTAAAATTACTAATTAAATTAAAAAATTCTGCTTATAAAAAATATGGCAAAACAAAACGTCAGAGTGATCTTAACTTCTATAAAGACATCCGGAACTACCTTTCCATGGCAACCAAAAAAAAAAAAAAAGCTTATATACAATTCCAAATTAGTACGAATAGAAATAATGCTCAAAGATTATCGAAAAATTTAGCAGCCTGGAACGTTCATACCAAACCTAAGCCCGAAATAGCTGAAACAATCAAAGATGTAAACCTAATTAATAGTTACTTTGTAGACAGCATACATAATGAAGCTGTTAATAATGAAACCGTAAACCATTTTAGGTGCTCAAAACATTTGGTCACGCAGCGTTAACATTTTACTCAAACGTCAGTAGAAGAAGTCGATAAGATTATATTGAAACTATCATCAACAGCTGTGGGTGTTGATGGAATTACGGCAAAAATGTTGAAATTAGTATTACCATTTTGTGGTAAAGCGCTAACTAATCTTCTGAACTACTCATTGAGCAATGGTGTTGTACCTAAGTTATGGAAAAAGCTATAATTCATCCCTTGCCTAAAAAAAAAATCTAGCCATAGAATTGAAGGACCTCCGACCCATTAGTATTTTGCAAACAATGTCAAAGATACTAGAAAAATTGTAAACACTAGACTGGTTAACTATATTCATGACAATAGTCTATTGCTTAGGATACAATCGGGTTTTCGTCCTATGCACAGTACTACCATAGCAATGATCAAAATTACTATGGATGTAACTAAGAATATGGATAAATCAGGAAATCACATGCCTTACTTTGTTAGACTACAGTAAAGCCTTTGACAGTATTAATTGGGATTTACTATTAGCAAAATTACAATTTACGGTTTATCTTCGCAAACTACTAGGTGGTTTAAAAACTACCTTTCTGGCCGTTCCCAAGTAGTTAAAATCGATAATTCCATATCTGCGAAACTTCTGGTCGAATGCGGTGTACCTCCAAGAAAGTATTTTAGACCAACTTTATTCACTGCGGACACGCAGCTATACAAATCCTGTTTACCGAACAACATCAATAGCTTGTTCAAGGAGCTTAATCATAATTTGCGAAACTTAGCTAGATGGTCTGATAAAATGGATTACGCTTGGATCCAGACAAATCCAAAGTCATGTGTATTGGCACAAATTCTTTGGTAACTAAAGCTGTGAGTATGTTGAGATTCAACCAGTGTTGAAAGATACTGTTATTAAATTTAGTGATAGTGCTCGTGACCTTGGGTTAGTTATGGATAATAATTTAAGTTTTGAAAATCATGTTATCCTTAAGTGCAGGTTCTGCTATTTTAAATTAAAATCCTTGTGAAAATTTAAATATGTGCTTCCTCAAGATGTTAAGTGGTATCTCGTTAGCACTCTGGTTCTAACTCATATTGAATACGGTAGCAACGTATATTTACAGTACAGTGTCTACACTTCCTGCCAAATATGAAATGGATACGTCAATTAGTTTTAAAATACTGAGCACAAATAGTTTTAAATTTTTAAATAACTTAGTAATGAGCTACATTTTATCTAGGTGTTTTGGGTTAAATCTTCATAATTTGAGGTCGGGATTCTAGTGTTAAATTATTTGCAAATAGTAATGAATTACCCTGTATACATCCGTATGTATGTACATCTTTTACAACTTGTCACAGAATAAAAAAGAGAAAAAATAGTTGTTTACAGAAAGCTATTCTGAACATTTCAAGAATTCCTCTATGGAATAGAAGATAGTTAATCCTAATACATAAGGAGTCTTATTAGAGGGTACAAAATGGTACTCAAAAATAATTGTTTTTCCTTGTCTCGTATTTGTGAAAACTCGCGTTGGTAGCAAATTTTGCTTTATTAATGAAAATGTATTTACATACTTCAACAATATATAGACACGGTAAAGTTAAAATGCCATAATTAATGAACAAAGTTTTGCACGTTGTGTATTTGTTAACCTCGGCTATTGTTCTAATTATTCTTTTCTGGGTAATAAACACCTTTGTTGCTGATGGTGAGTTGCCCCAAACGCGTACCTTAGAAGTGAGTCGACAAATGCGAAATAAAAATCAGTAGCTGTGTCTTATCGAGGTAGGTTTTTAGAAAACGTAAATGATAGCATGTGCGATTTAACCCTAAACTTGACAGCGTATCTCTCCAGATACATAATTTAGAAAAATCCATTCGTTAAGTAGGCCTAATGTAACTGGTTTGATCTTGGCAAGGTGCACTGTAGGATACATTCAACACTATATGCAAGCCACTGGCGCATCGATCGTGTTTGAATTTCCCGGCAGTTTTCACAGAAATAGTTCAGTATTCAGTGAAACTTAGGTTATGAAGTGCACATGACAGAAAGGCTATCAGGTAAGTTTGTTGATAATAAGATATTTTTCAGTTGTTTTTTTACAACAATTGAATATATCAGTGTAGGAGATGGTTACTTCACCTTAGTAAAGAGACATTACGATAATACGTAAAATTTTTCTATATGAAAACCCGTGTGCAACAAATATATGTATTTCTCCAGATACATTGCCAAGTTTGCTGTAAAATCCGCCAGTGACGAAAGTATCTGGAGATATACATTGGCAAGTAAAGGTATTAATGACAATTTTATTTCCAGTGTAGGTTAAATGAAGCGAATTGACAGAATATTTGCTCTTTTGTTTCCAGTGGGAGCAGAAAGCTATCCAGAGAGTGACAGTAAAATAATGACGACTTTCAGATACCATTATTGCCTGAAATAGATGATTTTACTGATATAGTAAATAATGAACAACAAGAACAAGTGTATAGCTCAGAAGATGAAGTTCTAGCAGAATTGTTACTTATACCTGCTAAAAAGATCCAGACAACACCAGTGAAATCCAGGAAGCGGAAAATAGTTACTACACCAGCCATCAGAAGCGGGATCCCTAAAATAAAAAGACAAACAGCTAAACACACGAAAAATTGTTCATGGACAAATGATGACTTTCATTACGAAGTGGAGATAGAGGAAGACACGTTCACTAAATCTGAACACCTCAAAAGCCATTTACAGTATTTCAAAACTTTTCTGGCTGATGATATCGTCCAAGTAATGATGGAACAAACCAATCTGTATTCCACACAACAAACTTGTAAAAGTGTTGGTACAAAATTCCAAGAAGTGCAAGACTTTTTGAGCATAGAACTCATGATCGGTGTTGTGCATATGCCAACATATACGGATTATTGGGCTCCTATTGCTGATATTATGCCCCTGAAAAGGTATCAGGCTCTTCTTCGTAGGCTCCATTTTGTAGACAATGAAGACATGAACACGGATTGTTACTTCAAGGTGCGGCCTATATTAGAACATGTAAGAATAAACTGTCTCAGAATTGAATCAAAAGTGCGAAATTCTATCGATGAAATGATGGTGCCATATAAGGGAACCAAAGCTGGTTCGAGAAGGCAATACATAAAAAATAAACCAAAGTAGTGGGGTTTTAAAATGTTTGTGAGGTGGCATCTCTGAATGGTTTATGATTTTTTCTCGTACGATAGAGAAGACATATTTCGAAACATCGAGTTTTCAGGCGATGAAGAAAACCTAGGTTTTAGCGCCAAGGTCGTCCTAACTTTATGTAAAACCATTTAGAACAAGCCTCTGTCAGTGGTTTATTTTGACAACTCTTTTACTAGCTTGGAGCAGCTTGCTTCTTATCTTCGGAACGAGTTTGGTATTTTGAGTCTAGGAACAGTTAGATCTAATCGTTTGAGAGGCTGTTCCATGAAAACAGATAAAGAATTGAAATCAGAAGGTAGAGCACCATTTGATCAAAAAGTTGACAACTCAAGTCGGATTGCAATTATCAAGTGGTTTGACAACAAAGCTGTTATTTTGAGCAGTTTATTTTCATTAAACAAAGTGATGATTAAAATTTGAATAAAATCTAGCCAGTAGTTTTGTTTTTTTTGCCTGTTGTTTCCATAGCACATAGTAACAATAAATTTGAAGTATTAGACCATTTAGTAACTGTCAAGTTTGCAAATTGTTGTTGTTTCTTCACAATTTTATTCTGAACTTGAAAACAATGCCGAGAGTACGTCAACATCAACATTTTGTCCAATTAAGTGATTTTGAACGTGGCCGTATTATTGGTATGAGAGAGGCCGGACTTTCGCTAAGAGAAATTGCTCGTCGTGTAAACCGAAATGTTTCATCAGTATTGAGATGTTGGTCCAAATGGTCCGAGAAAGGGGTTCAACATCGTCGCCGTGGATCTGGACGTCCTCGAAGGACTACAGATCGCGAAGAACGTCGCTTAAGAGTTTTGGCCACAAGAGATAGATTTTCAACAACTCAATCAATTGCAAATAATTGGATGAGAGGGACAGGACTTAGGATGTCAATGTCATCTGTTTATCGCCGAATAAGATCTTATGGGTTGCGTTCATGTCGTCCATTTTTATGCCTTCGTCTTACACCACTTCACCGTCAACGCAGACTAGAGTGGAGCAACGAAAGGGTTAATTGGGCGCAAGAATGGCATTAAATTGTGTTTAGTGACGAGTTCCAATTTGCTTGTGGGCCCACGATGGTTGTAGGAGGGTCAGACGGATGCGTGGAGAACGTAAAATCCAACATTTTTTGGGGAACGCAACACAGCCCTCACTTATGAAGTTCTGATATGGGGTGCAGTATGTTATGGTAGCAGATCACCCTTGGTCTTTATTGACGGTAACCTTAACGCAACTGGTTACATTGCTAATGTGCTACAATCAGTTGGCTTTCCATATCTGTCAGGCGCTGCAAAATTCCATTTTCCAGCAAGATAATGCGCGCCCTTATACGGCAAGGGCTACAACACGGTTTTTGAAAGAATCTAACATTGCCGTCCTCCCATGGCCTGCTCGGTCGCCTGATTTGTCGCCAATTGAACGTGTATGGGATATGATTGGTAGGCGACTGGGTAATTTACCGCACTCTCCAAATAATTTACACGATCTTCAGCAACGGATGCAAGAAGCTTAGCATGCCAAGCTATCTAGATGAGTGAATTACAAATAGTGGCGGAGCAACTCATTATTGGAAAAACTTTTAAGGTTTTGTTTTATTTTTTAATTTTACTCATCACTATGTTTAATGAAAATAGACGTTTCCTGAAAATTTCATTAACATCGTTCAACAACTTCTAGGTGTTGCAATTTTTTTGGAAGTCAGTATATTTGGGGGTTTTCTTGTTTGTTCACCAAAAGCAATATTTTATGTCAAAAATGCGTGTTTGCCAAGTTTAGGGTTAAGGCTACCATTACTTTGTCACACTGGGGCCTCCAGCTTAAAGTTTCATCCAGTATTATTCCCAGAAATTGAACTGTACTGATTTTAATACGTTATTTCCTAATGTGCAAATGGTTTTGTCAAGCTTATTTGTGTTTTGATAATTATGGAAGTGCACTAAAACTGTTTTTTTTTCATTCAAAAATAATAAGTTATCATTGTACCAGTTTGTTATAGATGCCATACTATTTTGCAGTTTGACTGCCAATTCTGATTTTTCACGACATGAAACAATTACCGACTTGTCATCCGCATATGATATAATTACACCATTCGTGTTCTGGTAACGTATTAGATCATTTACATACAAGATGAAGAAGACTGGTGCTAAGATTGAGCCTTGCGGCGTACCGATGCATTGTTCTAGGGTTTTGGATCTTATATTTTGAAACGACATTTTTCGTCATTTTTTATACCGTGTGTCTCTGCAAGACGCAACATAGAATTTTACTATAGAAAAAATTTCATTTGATCTACTATTGCTATGAAAATTTCGGATTGTAGTATACCCTATACGTTACGGCATTTTGTTGAAGTTAGAAAAGAGAACAAGTGCAGAATGTCTAATCTTCCTTCAACTGTAAATATTATTCTTTAAGTTTGTAAAAATAAGTATTTAGTATTTTGTGATTTTACGAAAATTCTAACCAATGTTCAGTTGCTTTCATATTTTAATATAGCTATTGAAGCAAGCATAATGAAATACTTTTTGCATAAAACCTGTTCGTATTGAATTTGAGGTTAAATGAGTCGTTTGTTTTCTTGTATTATAGACCTGAGTGTAAACTATTAGACATAATACTTGCATCTTGCAAGAATATGCAGGTATTCTAAAACTAAAAGTTTATTTTAAGTCAATACAGTTGTTATTATAGATAAGACAGATATTTCGATTAGTATGGATCGAGTAGTTTGTGTCTCTACCGATAAACAGAAGTTGGTGTTCTAAGGACTTTTTCGAATCAGCAAAGTAAAGTATAACCCAGAATTGGAGGTGTTATACATTTTTAGCTTCTTGATTATAAACAATTTGAAACTCTTGAAATTAATGAAGATTTTTAGAAAATGCCCTATTAAGGTTTTTATTGTTATGAATAATGAGAGCGCAAAGGTTTGTGCTTTAAATTATTTAATTTGCTATTTCTCTTTTGACTTTCTATTTCAGGTTTTACTAGAATCCAGGAGTCAACAAACAAGATAACAAGATTATTATTTTAAAACCATCCAAGAACAATTATAAGAAATGTTGTAATTTCAAATACGGTTTTTTTATTAAAAGTGATTGTGGTTTTAAATTTTAATTACATCGTATTAAAAATTCTTTTCTATAAATGTGTTAGTGGTCCTGAAAGAAGTGAAAGCTAATAGGTATTACATGCAAAGTGCTTAGCTTATAGCAACTGGTTAAAATGCTGTTCATTTACTGCTAAACAGTGTCCCAAATAGAAGTTTTATAGCACATTTGAAATTATATTTGCTGGTATGTTGAAGCAAACTGCCACAATTTTATCTTTAAAGACTGAATTGTGTCGTGGGTTCTGTCGGTATAAACCTTCGAAGATATGTAAGGCCATAAAAGGAAGTCGTTGGGGGACAAACCTGGTGATCTTGGTGGCCAAATAACTTCCTCACCTCTTCCAATTCAGGTTCTAGGAAGTGCTTCATTTAAAAGTTGTTTTATTTGATTCGCATTATGTGCTGTACACCCATCATGCTGATACCGCAAACTACATTGAAGCAAATATTCTTAACAAAATTTATATCATGATTGCGTATCTTCATTAATGTTTCACAAAAATCTTGCCTTTTGTAAGCATCGGTTTATGCTTTTTAAAATTTTATGAACTCGACACCTATTTACACCACATTCGATACTTAGTTGTCGAATACTAATATTAGGTTAAGTTGCACAGCACCGAGTACATTGATTTCTTAATCGTTGTCCATCTTCTGGTTTTGTTGAACCTGCTTCGGACGCTTGTGTACACTGCGGTTTCTCTGCCGATCCGAAAAAGTATAGCAAAATTGCAATTCAAAAAAGATTGTCGTAATACTGGATGTTTAATAGTAATTGAATTAGAAAATGTCTAATTAAAGTTGCTCAGTTAGAATGTTAAAGAAGAAATTAAAAAATTATTAGACACCAAAAATACAATCAAAAATCAAAATATTGTACCCTTTCTTTATTTTTAGATAAACATGATCTTATTAGAGTTGGGGAAGATTAAAAAATTTAATTTTTTTGTTCAATAAAAAACATCCCTTGTTAATTTCAGGAAAGCACATACTTACAAAAATAATTTTTAGCTATGAACATCTTAGATTGTTGCATGCTCTTCACAGTTACTATTATTTAATATTCGCCAAAGATTTTGGTTCATAGGAGACAGAAATTTATCACGTGAAGTAGTACGACAATGCATTACCTGCTTTAAAGTACAACCAATTGATAAGTCTTAAGTAATGGGAGACCTGCCATTTTATAGAGTTACATCAAAATAGACTTTATTTGCTACTGGGGTAGAATATTGCGGGCCTTTTTTGGCTACATTTCAAAGATTTGTTGCTTGCAAGGGTAGACCTAATCACATGTTTTCCGATAATGGTGAATATTTTATTAGAGCTAAAGCAGAATTGAATGAACTGGGAAAATTTCTAAGAAAGAATAGCACATCAATAAGTATGTTAGTATTGGCGTACATTAAAGAATGCTTTAATTACTTTTGAAGAATTTTTAACAGTTATAACTCAGATTTAAAGTATAATAAACTCACGACCTTTATATCCACTATCAAACTCAACTGATGACCTTAAACCCTTAAGTCCATCACATTTTTTGATAGGAAGATGCTCCACTGACCTACCAAGCCCTAATTTATTTGACATAGCTACAACACGTTTAAACAGACACCAACACTTACAAAAATTAACTCAAGATTTTTGGAAGAGATGGGCACAAAATTAATTATCGAATTGCAATAAAGAAAACATCGGCATTGGAAACTTACCTCCATTTCGATGGAAATTGAACTTATCGTCAACGTGCTTCCTGGACTCGATAGTGTTGTGAGGGTCAAAATTAAAACATCTAAGCATGAAGCATTGAAGCATGCAGTAACTGAAACTAAAGAAAACTAAAGACATTTATACATTTTTTTACTATGTTTTATATGCGTTATACTTATTTGCGTGTTTCTTTTATATTGTATTGTTGTTAAAATTTATTATGCTTACCTTTATTTAAAAATATTATGTTGAAAGTAGGGAGTAAGAAAGTGAAAATATACTCACTTGAGTTTATGTACGCTATGCAAATAAATGTGTATAATACAAAAATATTGGTATTCTTTAAAACAACTAAACATATGGTATTGAGGTTCATTGGCTGCAAATCAGGATACATTTCATTGAATTTCCTACATGTTCTTGCCACAATTTTGTCACATTGTCCATGAAAAATAAATAGATTCATCAAAACTTCATGCGCCTCATTGTAATTTGTTTTTAAATACGTATTAAGTATGAATGTAAGCTTTAGCGGCTGTTGTCCCTAAGATTATTATCTTCCGGGTTGATTGAACCTACAATCAACCACTAACAGGCATATCAAGAAGTTTGTGAAATTAAGTACCAAGCACCAGCAAACCAGCTATAAATTGGACGAAAACAAAACAGTTGTAAACTTGTCGGACTACCCACTCACCGAAGACTGCATATCAATTCTGTCAAAAGGGATGAACTACGCTATTTCTCCAAGCAAGATACCCACAGAAGAGATAATAGCAGAAGTGGAAAGTGTCTTCATAAAGCTTCCGGTTGAAGAAGGAGAGGAAATACGCCACGAGACTTGCCGGATTTTACAACGTTCCAAAGCTCCACGTAGAAACATCACTCGCGCAGAAGAAATTGCATTAAAAGAACTCAGAAGCAATCAAGAAATCATGGTGACACGCGCAGATAAAGGCAACGGTACAGTAGTCATGAACACCGAAGACTACAAAATGAAGATCAAATTACTACTGATCCACAACTTTACACCAAGTTAAAAGGAGATTCAACCAACAAAATTGAAAACAAACGAGAGCCGCAATCAAACATTCAGCTATACCAGTCGATCAACATCGTCAACTGCTACCTTCCGGGACCAGGCTACCTAGACTATACGGATTACCAAAAATTCACTAATTTGGTAACCCCTTAAGGCCAATTGTCAGCACATGTGGATCTCCAACTTATGAACTGGCCCGTTACGTGGCTAAGTTTCTACAACCGTACGTGGGAAGAACTAAATCTTTTGTGAAGAACTCCGAACACTTCGTCGAATTACTGATGACTCTGGAAGTAACCAATGACGATATACTAGTTAGTTTTGATGTAAAATCGCTATTCACTAACGTACCAGTCGACGATACACATAACATCATAAAACAACTGTGCACAACCCATGGGTTAAGAGAAGACATACCAGAGCTAGCAAGAATCTGTCTGAATACAACTTACTTTCTATGGAATGGAGATTTCTACAAACAAAAATCAGGTGCAGCCATGGGATCACCATTATCACCGGTTATTGCGAATATCTTTATGGAAGCATTCGAGCAAGAAGCCATTCAATCCAGCGAAAAGAAACCGAAATGCTGGTTCAGATACGTGGACGATACCTTTGTCATATGGCCTCATGGGAAAGAAGCACTTACAGTATTTCTTATCCACCTCAACACTCAGCACGAAAAGATCAAGTTTACCATGGAGACAGAAGAGAATAAGGAGCTTCCCTTCCTGGATGTTCTAGTGAAACGGGGGATAACAACAAGTTGGCTCATAGTGTATATCGTAAAAAATACACACCGACCGATACCTCCATGCCACATCACACCATCATCCACAACAGAAGCGGTCTCTAATCAAAACTTGATTACATAGAGCTAACAAGATTCCTGACGAGGTTCACAAGGCAGAAGAACTTCGACACGTCCAACAAGCCCTAATGAAGAACGGCTATACCAGAAAAGAAGTAAGAGCCGCCTGTTGCAGGAAATCCGAAAATGAGAAGGAATAGGTCACCACCTACGTTCGTTTGCTATTCATTGCTGGAGTAACTGACAAATTAAGAAAATCATTGGAGAAGAAGAATATCGGTGTCAGGTTTAGAACGGTTAGAAAAATCCAGCAACTACTACCTTCTAATAAAGATAACTTGCCGAAACACTCAACAAAAGGGGTCTACCAAATTGACTGTTCATGTGGAAAGGTCTACATTGGTCAAACCGCACTCAACATAAAATGTAGATTAAAAGAACATCACCGAGACGCCAAGTCCAG
Organism: Abscondita cerata; assembly: GCA_030710515.1. NCBI lineage: Eukaryota > Metazoa > Arthropoda > Insecta > Coleoptera > Lampyridae > Abscondita > Abscondita cerata. The sequence goes on along the minus strand of JALBCR010001745.1, from coordinate 21,524 downwards.
AGCGGTATATAAATAAGCAATCGCAGAACATCTACACGAAAAAGGAAAACACATAATCAACTTCGAGGAAGCTAAAGTTCTATCAAGTACTAACAACTACTATCCAAGGATAATCAGAGAATCCTTAGAAATTATGAAAAATAAAAATAACTTCAATCGAGAAGATGGTTACCGATTAAGCAACACGTGGAAACTAACTCTTCACAAAAACAAAGAAAACAAATGTCACCACAAAATTAGTCAACACCAAAGAGAAGATCAACCAACCATCGAAAACCAACCACTCGTCACTGATCGACATGAACCAACCGTAGCGAAACATAGGAATGTAACGAGGAGCAGAAGGCAACAACATTAGTCTTTAGAGTAACTTCTGAAGAAGCTAACAGCATGGTTAGGGAAACGTCAAGCAGAGAACGAAGGAAGGAAGGACGATCAAGGCTCAACCCGGAAGATAATAATCTAAGTATTAAGTAGTAAATCACAATCCAATCTCAAAACTTCGTCTGTCAAACACGGTAAATAATTGAGCAATTTTCAAATCAGTTGGCTAACTACTGCAAATTATGTGATGACAATGTGATTTTTAATCATTATTGCCATTATTTCGAAAAGTTGACGATTTAGCTATATCGCTATGCTATATCAACTTGAAGGCGTCTATCAGAATTTCAAGTAATATACAGAATGTTCCGTTTGAAAAAATAACGTTTTGACCTTTTGGTATGTCACGTTTGGCATGTCAATAATTTTAAACCGCCCTGTACAAGATAAAATAAATTTATTTAGGTGGCGGTTAAATACAAAGCTTTTGCAAACTGCATCTAAAATTTCAGTCTTATATGGGTTCAAATAGCAGCTAATTTTAAATTTTGGTGGAATCATATTCTGAAAGAAAATAACCTAAATTAATTATTATCTCGAACTGCTTTTGAGTAGAAGCGGCAACACCGCCAAAATAAAAATAGTTTAGAAAGATATATTCTGTCTATTTATGGCAGTAGCCAAATTTTCAGATTACTCCTATGCCCCGTTTTCCATAAACGTCTAACCTACCATCAACTATCAATGATCCTGTATACTTAAAAAAATAAAATGTGAAAAATGCAAAAATCGTGTGACAACTAAAAATACAACAATAAACGATAGTGAAATATTTATTTTAAACAAGAACTACGATCATTCAAATTCTGGACATTGTGCAAAATATTTATATAAACCATCATCGAATTTTTCCTTATTCATGAGTTCATGTTCATGAAGTTTAATGTGGAATATGGATTATGAACAAAAAATTTAAAAATGTTTAATAAATAAGTTGCGTGAAACTGGTAAAATTAATTGATTAAGTGACTGCAGCCTTCACATGCATAAGGTAGTTGATCAATTAATTAAGATCAAATTGTATCGAACTTCAAAGTGGACGATTAATAACCATCGTGACAACACTAAAGTAAAAAGTATAAAACCGCATCGAAAAGTACGAATTTTTCGAAGTAAAATCTTGAATGAAATTGTTTATCTAACTTTCGTCAAGGCATTTTTTTAAATGATATACTGATAATATGTGTTATAAATAGGTACCTCATAAAATATACAGATTGTTCTAAGTTAAGTGTGCACCATTGCTAACTTCATTATTATTGAAGTTACAAAGTTGGTTAAATTAGCAAACTAGTAGTATTTTTCCTGCTGATTACAATGGTAACAACCGAAAATAATTAAATGTTAGGTTTTCTAGATATTCAAGAAAATAATATTTTTTTATGAAACACCCTGTATATTTTCCTGCAGTTTGATTAAAATTTAATTGTGAACAAAAAGTTTTGATACAACATTACGAAAAAATTATTAAAAATAAAAAAGTTATTATGACATTTTGTATGTATTACTTCAGCACATTAATTTAATAAAAATAAATCAACGTACAGCAAAACCGAACTCTGCTCTGAATAACACGGAAACCTGACTACTGCGAAAAATTTGAAAAGTCCCGTATTAGTGATAAGCATTACAAGGTAATAACGTCCTGAATAAGGCGAAAACTGTATAACGCGGACGCGGAAGCTACTATTTGGTCTAGCTTGGGGAAAATTGACCTGTGTAAAACGGAAGCGAGCATTAACATACATATGTTGGTCATGTGTTGCTAACTTTGCTTTGCTTCCAGTCAAAACAATCGTTTTCTTAGTACATGTGTGTAGTACATCTATTCCGTGTAATCGATCATAATGGCGGCGACAAAATGTAATACGTTGACGCTGAAATGCAAAATTAAACTTTTAAATCAAGAAGAACAGCAACATTTAAGTGTAAAGGAGTTGTGCAAAAAGTTCAAATGTGGTAAAACGCAGGTTTACCATATTTTAAAAATAAAAAGGAACTTAGAGAACAATGGATAACTGGTGCGCGTAACGGAAACTCTAAACGGAAATTAAAAAAAACTGATAACGTACTTGTAAATAAAATAGTGTACGAGTGGTTTTGAATGCACGGTTTCGAAATATTAGAGTTTCTGGCCCCTTGCTTCAAGAAAAAGCTGGAATGTTTACTGAAAGACTCAAGAAACCGTTCAAAGCTTCTAATGGATGGTAAGAGAGCTTCAGAACGCGACATGAGATATCTTTTAAACAAATATGTGGTGAGGCAAAGGACGTCGTTCTATCAACAGTTGATAATTGGAAGCCAAAGTTATTGGAACTAATCAAAGACTATGAACCTAAAAATATAGCTAATTGTAATGAAACGGGCCTATTTTTTTGGGCCCTACCTAGCAAAACTTTTAAGACGGATAAATGTATTGGAGGTAAACAACCGAAAGAAAGACTTACAGTTCTTCTATTGCCTTTGCTAACGGATCAATGGAAAAACCCAGATGTTTCAAAAATGTCAACCTTAATACACTTCAGGTTACTTGGCGTGCAAATAAAAAGGCGTGGATGACTTCGACTTTAATGGATGAATGGCTGAAAACTTTTAATCAAAAAATGAAAATTCAGAAAAGACACATTCTTCTTTTTTTAGATAATGTAGCATCTCACCCTCATTTGCACTTATCCAATATTAAGCCATGTTTTCTACCACCAAATACTACAAGCTTTACACAACCGTTAGATCAAGGAATAATTCAGAACTTTAAGTTACATTACAGAAAGCACATTTTACAGTCGATCTGTGCTCACATGGGAGAATGCAAATCGGCATACTGAAATATCTAATAAAATTTCTGTTTTGGATGCTATTCGTTGGATATAGAATGCCCAAAGAAATGTTACTGCTAATTGTGTAAAAAACTGTTTTAAAAAAGCAGGTTTTATTTTTGACAACATTGACGACATAATCGAAGAATCAGATAAAGTACTTGGTGACATTCAACGCCTTATGGAAGATATCAATGAAAATAATGTAACAGTAACCCCAGAAGAGTACATTGATATAGACAAAGAACTTACAGTAAATGATGATATCGATGTACATGAATTTTTAAACGATACACTAACTAGTAATAAAGATTCTGAAGAGGAAAGTGATGGTGAAGATGCTGACAATCCAACTAGATTAGGTAGTATTTGATTTCTTTGATATCTAATTTTTTTCAATTACATATGTATTTTAGTGATGCAATTAGCGGATAACGAAAAGATAACTTGTTTTACTTATGCTCTCAAACATTTGACCGCATTGGAACAGTATGCGGAACAAATAAAATGCACAGCAATGTCGGAAAGTCTTTTGCAACTTCGTACTATCATGGAAAAGAGTGCACCCCAACTGAAGAGGACGCAGAAAACAATTGATGATTATTGGAAATAAAATGTTAAATTAGATAAGATAAGCTTTATGATATGTATAATAAAATATATGCTATGTATGTTCTACTATGTACTATACATTGCTAATGTTTTTATCCGTTTTATAAAGGGTTACTTTTTGTCTTAGCCAGGTTCACCTCACAAGTCGGAAACCTGTTTAACCCGTACTGATATTTTGGTCCCTAATGATTCCGGGTTAAACAGGTTTCACTGTAGCTATGAAATAACAATTCGGTTTGTTTATGTATCGCCTGTCAGTAGTAGCAATAAAGTTCCTGAAATTGTGACAGTTCGTAAGCAGAAGGAACGGTATGCAAGCCCAAGAATACTATAACGAGGTATATCCTGGACGCAACATTCCGAACAGACGATATTTTTAAAACTTTATAAAAAACTAGTAAAACCCCCCAGTGTGCAGACTTTCGAAAAGTCCGCCTAGGGCTACTTTCTTCTATTTGACATAAACATAGATGTAAATTTTTAATGCAGAGACGTTCGCTAATTCAATTGTATCGATTATTCAATTGAACTACCCAGGGACGTGGACCCCTCTCTCCTGCACTTAACTTTAACCGTTAGGCTAAAAACATCAAAAAAAATTGAATATTTCGAATAATGTCAAAGGTCATAGGCTGATTTTTTGCCGCAGAATAGATAATTATGCTGTTAATGCACTGTGCAATTTTTGTAGCGATTGGTTGAGGAGTCTGGGAGGAGATAGATCTACATGAATATCAATATTTAACCGTTTTTATTAGTATGATTAGAAGAAATGAAGAGGTTCTCAAGAAAAAAAGACGTACAAAGCAATTTATATTTGACGAAGAAACCGACCAACTACTTGTCCATTTCTAACAGGATGGTGCATCAGCCCATAATTATTATGCTGGCAGCGGTTATTGGATAGATTATTTAAAAATCGTTGGATAGGTACTAACGGACCAGTTCGAAGGCCCCCACGGTCACCAGACATGACACTGTTGTACTTCTTTTATAGAGATACGTGAAAAATGAAGTCCACAAGGTACGATATAAAACGCTAAATCAACTAAAAACTCCATTATTAACATCATCAGAAATATTGATTCAATTATGAGAAAGGCAACTCGCACCGTTTATAAAAGGATCCTTATGTGTGGTGAACGAGAGGGCAATGTTTTTTAACAATTGCTATAATTATTATAGTATAAACTTTTAACTTTTTTTTATAGTTATGTTGATTAGTTTTTACTTAAACTAAGGTGCTGAGTTAATACAAAATGTCATAATAACATCTTTATTTTTCATTTTTCGTAATAATGTATTAAAACTTTTTTTCTTCACAATTTAATTTTTAATCAAACTGCAGTAAAATATACACGTTGTTCCATTAAAAATATTATTTTCTTGAATATCTAAAAGAGTTGACATTTAATTATTTTAGGTTGTTACCATTGTAATCAGCAGGAAAAATACTACTAGTTTGGTAATTTAACCGACTTCGTAGCTCCAATAATAACGAAATTAGCAATGGTACGCACTTAATGTTGATCAACGTGGGGATTATAAAACACAAAGCCTCAAGTACAAATTTGCTAACGTTTCGCCCGGGCAGTGAATGTTTTTTCAAGGATAATTTTAATTAAAAGGTTTGTTGATTAATAAATTGTAAATTTAAACGATCATTTCGGGAGTCAAGACATCAAAAATTTAAATTTTTTAATTAAATAAATTACCCCCACAAGTTACAACAAAAACCATATCCACTTTGAAACAAAAATTATTTATGCGCTTCTGGGACTCCTGTTTACAGGGAATAAAGTTGGTCATTTAATCCCTAGGGACTAAACGGTTGATTTTATTCCGAGGAACTAAAGTAAAGTTAACAAATCAAAATGTCTTAGTTACAGAGGAAAAAACGAGGACATCTAAATTGATCGAATGAAATTTTATAAATTTTATTAAAATCAGACTGCTAACAAGAGAGTAACCGGAAGTGCAAAAATACCCTATACAAACAATTTCAATTCAAAATAAACAAAAGACTATATTCGGTTTAATTATATTATTACTATACAGGGTGTTTCTGAAAGGTGTGTACATGGTTTTACCAAAGGTTCTCTGACTTAAAATAGACCGTTTGACATTAATTTATTTATAACCAAAAGTGCACCATAAGGGCGCCAGAGGGAGTCAAACTTTCCAAAAAAATATTGTACCTTGGGAATAACTTGAGAACGGTTTGACGGATTTTGTTCGGCTTTTGTATTCTGGTTGTCTGCTTTCGAAGACGTTTTTCTGTGTATTGAAGACAAATTTCTGATGCCAGGAAAAGTCGCTTTCATACGGGCACTATCAAATAAATAATAATATTTTACCAACCGTCAACAATACGAAACCAAAATAATTCTGACAAATGAAACGAACAATTTGAAAGTAGACTGCTAGTAGGCTTTGCGATCATGTCAATCAAATCTATCATTTGTGACATTTATTTTCGGATCTTCCCAAAAACCAAATCTAAGATTACTCGCTTGAAAATGGGCTACACATTTACCGAACAGACTGATACGCTGTTACGCCCAAATCCCAAATAGAATTGACATGATCACATAGCTTACTAGCAGTCTACTTAAATTTCTAAGGGTATGGATGCGCCTTGCAGGGATATGATTTCAATTTTTTCTGATCAAACTAACAACATTAGCGCAATTTAACAAAAAAGTAAAAAGTTTTCAAATTGTTCGTATTATTTGTCAGAATTATTTTGGTTTTGTATCGTTGACGGTTATTAAAATATTATCATTTATTTGACAGTGCCCGTATGAAGGCGACTTTCCCTGGCATCAGAAATTTGTCCACATTACACAGAAAAACGCCTTCGGAAGCAGACAACCATCATACAAAAGCGGAACAAAGTCCGTCAAATCGTTCTCGAGTTATTCTCAATAGACTATATTTTTTTGGAGAGTTTGACGCCCTCTGGCGCCCTTATGGTGCACTTTTGGTTATAGGTAAATTGGTGTCAAATAGTCTATTTTAAACCAGAGAATCTCTGGTAAAACCATGTACATACCTTTCAGAAACACCCTGTATACCGTGTGTCAAGTTTAAAATTAACTACATGGGGATATCGGAAACCGTTGGATATACAATGTTAAATGGAACAAAAGTTGCTTACTTGTATGTCTATAAATAATCTAGGTTTACTTTATTAAAAAACCGCTTGAGTTTTTAAATACAGGGTGAAAACCAAAAATTGATGTTTTAGAAAAACCTTAATATTTCGCTTGTTATAAGAGGCTAGATGCTTGAAAGCATTTTTACGAGATTCAAAAAGAAAAAATTGAATATGGCGCCCATAAAAAAATAAAATTTGACTATGGCTGTGCCGAAAAGAGTAAGCTTAGATATTTTCTATTACATTTTTCGGAATGGTTACAATCTCTTACACTTATTCTGAAAATTTAATTAACGTGCCTCTTATAATAAGTGAAATATTAAGGTTTTTCTAAAACACCGATTTTGGTTTTCACCCTGTATTTAAATACTCAAGCGGCTTTTTTAATAAAGTAAACCTAGATTATTTATAGGCATACAAGTACACGCAACTTTTATCCATTTAACCGACATAGTATATCCAAGGGTTTCCGATATCCCCATGTAGATCAATTTAAACTAGACACACTGTATACTTGCCTAAATAACGTCAACACGATTTACGATGATAAACTCCAATACACCTAAATTCATTGAAAAAAAAAAGTAATAAAATTATTTGTTTTTTTAACTAAGTAATTGTTTTTAATTATGGAAATTCATATGTGTATAATTTAACTTTCAAGTAGAAAAACTATAACCTCTTTAAAAAACCGTTACTGTAACCGTAACTTATACGTCAGGTTGAGATACTTGTGCGGTCGAGTTAAAAGTGATTCAATAGTAAAACATAGGGCTAACATCCGATCTTTCTAGAACCAATTTCTGACTGTGCCGCTTTATTAGGAAATAAGCAACCGTCTACTTTAGTCATAGCTAAGATATCAATATTGTTAATAAAATAATATGATATTTTAAAGCTTTGTGTTTCCCATTATCCAAAAGAAATTCTTGATTGTTGCCATTTTTAATTATCGCAAACAGTTAGTTCAGATTCACACCCAGAAGCTACCGTCGCTTTTCAACCACTTTTCAAGTTGAGCAACAATTAATATGAGGGCGCTTTTGGTAAAAGTAAATTTCTTAGCTAAGCTAATAGTAAGATAAGGTAGTTTTACAGGGTTAGAACATAAAGGTGAAGTAATAACGAGGGATCGTTCACAATGATAACGTAGGCTTAACTCAGCAAGTTTTTATTTGCATTGCTGACTCAACCTTGTCATTAACAGCTTATCTATTTAAAGGAATGGAACACTAAATTGTAGCGTCTATTTAACAAACAGAAAAACACCAAAACTGCACTTAAAAAACTTTACTCGAACACGTGTTTCAATAGCTAAGCTATCATCATCAGCAAACCGTGCGCTATTGAAACACGTGTCCAGTAAACTTTTTGATGCAGTTTTTGGTGTTTTCTGTTTATTTTTAGCGTAACTATTGTTTTGAAAATTGTATAATTTGAAAAGTACTCTGCCGTAGATGTACAGGGTGTCTTATTTTTGATGTAATTGGGGGGTTTCAGGTATTTCGCGAATTGATAGGGAAAAACCGTGGTCGGGACCCTTGGCCCGATTTTTGAGACTATTTCAATGGCTTAAACAGCACTTTGATATCTCGACTCGTTTGGGAGATACAGAGTTTTTGCGTTTTATGCCGTTTTCTTTAAAGCTTCATAACTTTTTTGTTTGTAAATATTTTTAATTTTAACCAAAACATTTTTTGTGCATTTTTTATATGCAATTCAATGGCATACTCGAATTTATTCTAGCTTAATTAGTTTCGAGTTACAGATCAAACATGCGTTTTTTAAATAGAAACCATAGTTGGCTAGGACTTCATTGATTAGAGTTTTTTTTTAGCTTTCTGAGAATATATGGTTTCATATATTTGTCTCGGCTAATAAGGAAATTATAAACTATTTTTGGAAAAATACTTCTTGATCAAAGTCACCTATGAACTTTTGTTTACTGCGCGCATTTGTTACTAGTTTTTTGACATTTCACGCAGTTTTACCTGAAACCCCCCAATTACATCGAAAATAGGACACACTGTACACAAAGCGAATATCATTTGAATGATAAACCTCATGTTTTACATGTACTAAATTATTATGACATCTTATGCTTAGTATAATAGGTGTTGTGGCACTTTGGGGCAATGACTGTAGCTTAAAAGGAATAGGTTCAATACTCGTGTCAAATATATTTAATAATTAATAAAAGGGTAAAACAATTGACATTATGTAACAAAACAACAACGTATCTGCCGTCTCTATAATTATAAATATTATATAAAATTGTAACAATCTCCCCCACTTATTTTGTAAGTTACTCAAGTTTGAAAATCTTGAAGATGTGCAGGAGGTCTTCGATTTCGCTTTGACTGACAAAATTCATTTTGAGGTGAGCAAGACGGGATAACGCGAGGTACGATAACTTCTGGCAGATCTTCTGGAAGTTCTTGTTCTTTGAATTGGTTGGGAACACGTGAAATATTAAATGGCCGATCTTCCGGAAATTCTTTCTCTTTGGGTTGGTCGGAAACCCGGGGAATATTGAATGTGACGCTTGACTGGAAAACTGTTCAGGAGCTTGTTTGCCTTCTTCTTCTACAACCATTGGTACCATTGTTGAATGTTACTGGTTTACGTGCCTCTTCAAGATACGACCAAAATCTGGTTTAACTAGGTAATCTAATAAACCAAAACGTCTGGTAATAATTCCAAACTGCCATAATACTGTATTGTTTTGAAAAATTCTTGCCTGAATCCTCTCTCCTACTGTAAATGTTCGAACCTTATTAATTTTTATTGTGGTTTTTCTGTATGTTTTAGAAAAATTGCGTCTAGTTTTATTTTAATATTCTTTGAAAGTATAGTTCGGCTGGTGACAAGCTACATCCAAGAGGAGTGGCTCGGTAACGAAATAGAATTTGTTGCATTCTTTCTACAAGAGTACCTTCTTTGTTGGCTTTCATTTGGTGTTTAAAAGTCCGAACAAAAGTTTCTACCAAGCCATTAGTAGCAGGATGTCCTGGAGCTATAAATCTTTGTGTTATTCCATTTTGGTAACAGTATTTTCTGAATTCGTTACTAGTAAATACTGCAGCATTATCTGAGACGATGATATTAGGAAATCCGGTTGAAGAGAAAATATCGTGTAACATTTTATTGTAGAACTGGATGTTGGAGCATCTGTTGAAATGCGTATTTCTACCCATTTAGATTTCGCATCCACGCAAATTAAAAAATGATTGTTTTTGAATGGTCCAGCGTAATCAATGTAAATACGCTCCCAGTTGGCGGATGGTTCATCCCATGAATGCACAGTGACTTTGATAGGATTCTTTTGAAGTTTTGCACATATTTCACAACTTTGTACTAAATGTTCTATACTTCGATCAATACCTTCCCAATAAATATACCGTCTAGCTAACTGCTTCATTCGAGTGATACCAATGTTTTTGGCATGAAGTTCAATTAAAATGAGCGATCTAAGTTTCTCAGAAACAACAACACGATCTCTTTAAAACAGTAAACCATCGGCTATTGTAAATGGAGAGTCTTCGGAATTTGATTGTAGTCTACTTATCACTTCTTGGAGTTCTAGATCTTCGGGGATTTCTTTTGCAATTATTTCCGGAGTGAGTGAACAATTTGAAATTGCTAAAATAGATTCTGAATAATGCTGATGAACTTCTTCATTAATACTTGAATCAAAGTTGTTAATGAATTGAAATGTTAGTGACAGGAGCACGCGATAAACAATCGACATTTTGGTTATCATTGCTTTTCTTGCATTAAACTGTGAAATCGAAACCTGTTACAAATAAGGCATATCGTAACAATTGTGCTGAAGTCATTTGCGGCAATGCTCGATTGTGACCAAAAATTCTGTCGTTGATTATCAGTGACTAAAACAAAATTTCCACCATACAAAAATTTGTAAAAACGAGATACAGCGAATACTATTGCCAAAGCTTCTATATTTAATTGGCTATAATTTCTTTCCAAAACAGTAAGTGATCTTGAAATGTAAGCAATAGGACGTTCGAATCCATTCACTTTGTGACTAAGAACACCGGCGATTCCAAATGGACTAGCATCTGTTGTAAGAATAACTGGTAAAGTTTGATCAAAAGGTACTAATATGCGACTGCTACATATTTCTGACTTTAATTCTGCAATAGTAGATTCGCAATTTGTTGACCAGTAGAAACCTTAATTTTTACAAAGTAATCTTCGAAGAGGGTATGATATTGTTTAAAAATTGGGAATGAACCGGTATTTTCTGGGCGAGGCATGTCTTTTACGGCTCGTACTTTTTCAGGCAACTTCATAATTTTATTGTATTTGGATCATATGACCAAGATATTCAATTTTTTGTTGAAAAAAAAAACATTTTTCTTCTTTTAGGATGCAAATCAAACCGAGACAATCGTTGAAGGCAAGTTAGGACATTCTTCTTTAGTGGTGGCGTGTATTATGGGTAATATTATAATAATTTTATACAAAATAAAAAGAAGAAAAAATAATACATGTATATTATTAAAAGAAAGAACACTTTAAAAATAGTTTAAGAACTTACATCAGCTTCAATCGGATGTAACCACAAATTGGCAGCAAGCAGCCATCTGATATTAAAGGTTACACCCATGATTAATACAAAACATAGAGAAAGAAAACTGGCAAAGAGACACCTAACACGATCAGTACAAGCACTAAAGTTCAAAGACACCATTAATTAAGAATAAAGAGTAACACGAAAAAATGTGCTCAGGTTTATCACTGCAATTGACGGTTAAGAATTGATACTTTTAGTTGTTTTTTGAAAACTGCAACAGAACATAGCTTTTAAGTTATTATAAGACATGCAAATGTCATAAGAGAAGCATATCTTTTCTTCTTATATTTACATTGTGCACTTCGGTTCTAAATGTAATTCTGTTATAGAGGTATGGTGGAGTTTTGGTTAATAATAATTTATGGTAAAAACACATCACATGAACAAACATTCGCTGTACCATGCTCATCCAACCGGCTCTTTCAAGGATATGCGAGATATGTTAGCGACGCCTAATACCATATATAAATCGTAAGCACCTATTCTAGACTACTTGAATTCTACGTTTATCGGTATAGCTGATACAATTTCTATAAACAACGTCACAATGGTTAAAAATAGATAAAATTAGAAAATCGCAAAGTATCTTTTTTGTATATTCATTTAAAATGGAGCGATTGATGTATAACATCTTTAAATTGAATAAGATCTTCTTACTAGCGAATTAATGTGTTGTAAATTTTAAATCTTCATCAATTATAAGCCCTAAGTTCTTGACACTGTGTAAAATAGGAATCTGAAAATTATTGATGAACATTTACTAGTATTAATAAAAGTTGACGTTTTTTAGAAGAGTTGTAAATTTCTTGAAGATCTTTATTCAGTTTTATGATATCTTCATTGTAGTGTTCACCTTTAATGGTTCTAAAAGTTGAGTATCATCCGCGTATGTGAATATATTACAATGTTGAACATAAGTGAACATGTTAATAGTATAAATATTGGCCCTAGTATCGATCCTGAGGCACTCCAGAAATAATATTTAACAAACTGGATGAAGCATTGGCAAATCAAACTACTTGTTTTCTGCGTGTAATATAGCTGGTTAATAATTTAATTGCTTTTTATTTATACCAATAAAGTGTAAGATTGCTATAAGTAATTTATGATTAATAGTATCAAATGCTTTAGAATAGTCAATCATTACTAGCGCAGCTAAGTTTCCAGCATCAACAGCTCTAAAAATGTTATCAGTGACACCTAGAAGTACCCTAGTGCAGTCAAATCCGTAGCGGAAATCCAGATTGGTAATCACTTAAGAATTTGAAATGATTTAAGTGGTACAACAACTGCTCACAAGCAGTTTTTCAAATTGTTTTGAGATAACCGGCAGAATACTGATAGGTCTAAAATCTTTAATTTCTGAAGCACCTGTTTTTTTTGGAATAGGTGTAATTTTAGCAATTTTCCAAACTGACGGAAAAAACCCAGATGAAATAACAGAGTTAAAAATATGGCGTAAATAATGTAAAATAAACGGAGAGAACAACTTAATCGTATGCAATGTGTTGAGTGAAAAATAAGTTGGTAGTAATATCTGGTGTAGTAGTATGAAGTTAGTCATTCATATGCGACTCAACGGAAGTTGTCAATGCAACCAGCAGTAGTGTAGTCTGTAGTTCACCACTGTAGCGTCAAGTAGCGTAGTCAACGTGTACATGTACTACATCTGTAACAATGCTTGTATTAAAATAAAGTATTCTTTTTGAATCACATTCAGTTAAACTCATCAGGCCTAGACATTCTGTGACTGTGCGTGTGTACTGAATTGAAAAGGAAACTAATTTTTTCGGAAACGTGGTTTGCATCGAAAGACGGGAAACCGAGTGACGGAAATGGATTTCAAAACCCAAGTAGACAAGCTAGAAGGTGCTGGAAACTGGAGCAAATGGCAGAAACAGATGAAATTGATGCTGAAACATCATGATGTTCTGGATACAGTGACCGGAAATCGAAGTGAACCGGAAGAGCCACGTGGCGATACCGTTACAGACGCGCAACGAAAAGGGTACGAGGCTGAAATGAAGGCATTTATCAAGGCAGATGCTTTAGCACAGTTGATACTAATAAGTAGTATGAACGACAGAAATGCTGATTTAGTGACTACATGTGAATCAGCGAAAGCAGTCTGGGACAAATTAATGTCCGTATACGAGTCAAAGGGTTGATAGGTTGTTAGAGCAGTTCTTCACTTCCTGCGAAAAAATTCAACCGAAGATATAGCTACTCACATTGCAAGGTTGCAGAAAAATTTTACCGAACTGAATGATGAGCTGAAGCGATTAGCAAAAACCGAATTACCAGATTTACTATTGATGAGTCGTGTCATGTCTACTCTTCCAAGTGAGTATTTCAAATTTAAAAGTGTCTGGGAGTCTGTACCTGTGGAAGAACGCACAATCAATAAGTTAACCGAACGGCTTCGGTTGATTGAAATGAGACTCCCGGAAGACAGGAAAACGCAGAGGCTCTGTTAGTAAAGTCCAGATATCAAAAGGAGATAGGAAATGGTGGAAAACCAAAAGCGGAAGGCAGAAGATTGAAGTGTTTTAAATGTCACCGAATCGGTCATTTTGCTAAAAACTGTAAAATGCAAGCCCAGAAATCTTCACAACCAACTGGTGAAGCCTTTATAGCTAATGAAAATGGTACTAAAATGAACCAATCGGAAATGTGGCTGGCCGACAGTGGTGCTTCTGCACACATGACCAACGGGTACGTTCCCTAAATAATCCGGAATTTGTTTTCAATTGGAGCAGCAATAGAAAAAGGGTATGAATTTAAAGCCAATACAAATGGGTGTGTATTTATTAAAGACGGAACTATAAGACTAAGGGGAACGAAAATAGAAAATAGTTTGTATCAACTTGATATGCGTGTGTGTAAACCTACTGAATCACAAGTGTGTGTAGCCGAGAGAATTGACACGTTGCAGTTATGGCATGAAAGGTTATGCCACCAAAATAAAAGGCATGTGAAGAAATTTCTTCAAAAAGGGGCATCGTTGTTGATGAGGATGGGGAATTTTGCGACGGATGTATGTATGGCAAGCATTGTCGCGCAAGGTATGGTACCAGAACAATTAAACCAACTGCTCCCGGTGAAATTATTCATACTGATGTATGTGGTCCCATGCAAGCACCGTCCTTAGGAAGTGCTTGTTACTTCGTCTGCTTTAAAGACGATTATAGTAAATTCAGGCGAGTATTTTCATGAAACAAAAATCTGAGGTATTGGATTGCCTAAAAGTTTTCTTAAATGAAGCGCGAAGTTGTAAAGGAATTATTATGTGATAGAGGGAAAGAGTTTGATAACTTTAGTGTACGATCATTGTTGAGCGACAGTGGAATCAACTTTCGAAAAGTCATGCCATATTCTCCAGAGCAGAATGGATCTGCTGAGAGGGAGAACAGGACAATTGTTGAATGCGCTCAAAGTATGATCCACTCGAAGGACATTCCTATCAAATTGTGGGCCGAGGCTGTCAACGCAGCTGTCTATACACTTAATAGGACAGGACCAACACGGGTTGAAAACAAAACTCCTTTGGAACTATGGCTCAACAAAGAACTGGATGTGGGAAGTCATTTGAAAGTATTTGGCACGGAATGCTTTGTCCATGTCCCAAAACAGAAGAGGAAGAAATTTGACAAAAGAGCATCGCAGGACTGTTTGTTGGCTATGAAGGTGAGAAAGATGGTTACCGAATTTACTTGAAAGAAAAGAACAAGGTAATCTTGAGTCGTGATGTCGTGTTCAAAGCTGAAACAGTTGTAGAAAAGAAGGTTATGTTAGAAGTTCCCAAAGAAAACAAAATTGAAAATAGTACCGTTCACAAAAAAACTACAACAAAGACAGTGCCTGTGTTAATTAAAAATGTGACTCTGTGGAAGAGGATTCAATTCAAGAGGAAGCCGTTACAGTAGAAAGTGCAAGTAATGATCAGACTGTGTCAAAACGTAAGTGCAAGATACCTCAATACTTACAAGACTACTTATTATATGCAGAACATTCTAATTTCTATGGCTTAGAGACAAATGAGAATGATTCTAGTGCGTAGCAAGCAGCAAAGTTAGAAGAATTGGCATCGTTAAAAGAAAATTGTACTTGGGATCTTGTTGATCTGCCTGAGGAAAAGAAGTCAATTGGAAATCGTTGGGTATTGAGAACGAAAATTTGCCCTGATAGAACCAGTGAGCGATACAAAGCCCGGCTGGTTGCCAAGGGATACTCACAGAAGGCTGGAGTTGATTTTCTGGAAACGTACAGTCCAGTTGCAAGATTCGATACTGTGCGGGTACTTTTAAGTGTCGCAGCGGCAGAGAATTTAAATCTAGTGCAATTTGATGTAAAGACTGCTTTCCTTTATGGTGAACTTGATGAAGAAATTTATATGGATCAACCTACTGGTTTTGAAGATACAACGGGACGTGTCTGCAGGTTAAATAAAAGTATTTATGGACTTAAACAATCCCCCCGTTGCTGGAATAAGAAATTATTGGATTTTATGCTACATATTCAGGAATTTAAAGAAAGTGATGCTGATCCATGTTTATTTATTAGAACTGCTAGATTAGAAATCACAAAGACAAGTGATGGTGTTCGTGTGAAACAAAGTGCATATATAAGGAGAATCTTAGACAAATTTAACATGTCTGGCTGCAATCCTGTCAAAATGCCGTGTAGTGGTTACTTAGAGAAAGGTGACGATAACGAAATTGAGCCACACGTTCCCTATCGTGAAGCTGTGGGTAGTTTAATGTACCTTTCAGTTGCCTCAAGACCAGATATAACCTATGCTGTAAGTGTAGTGTCGGAATTTCTGGCTAATCCAAAAATGGCACATTGGAAAGCAGTGAAACAATCTTCAAATATTTGAAATCGACAATGAATTATGGGTTGCTGTACGAAGCGAACGACTACGCAGGTGATGCATGCACGAGACGTTCCAGGTCCGGAGTGTTGTGTAAATACTCAAATGGAGCAGTAACTTGGGCAAGTCAGAAACAGAAATGTGTTGCACTATCCACCACCGAAGCAGAGTATATAACTGCCAGTGAAGGCGTAAAGGATACCATTTGGTTAAACCATATGCTGTTGAAATAACTGAAACACAATTAGTACCGTGTTTACATAGTGACAGCGCGAGTGCGATCAAACTAGCGAAAAACTCCGAGTTTCACAAGAAGTCCAAAGATATCGACATCCGAAGGCAGCAACGCATTTTTAACCTCAAGTTTCGTAATTTCTTTAAAATTTAGAAGTTGTGATACATTAGGATGAAGATTATTGATATACAAATGTCTGGATCGGAGCCATCAGACAATTGAATTGAACCATTAACTTTTTTTAAAGTAGACCAAATGTCTTTTTTATTTTTGGTTACAAAGACAGAATTTAAATAGCACCGTTTCTCTTTTCTCACTGCAAAATTTAAGTAGTTTCTTAATTGTTTATAGTAATTCCAATCGCCAGTGCACTTTGTACGTTTAAATTTATTATAAGCTTTTTTTCTTAACGATATGATAAATTTGATGTTATCTGTAATCCACGGCTTATATGCATGGTTAAATGTATGGGTTTTAAAAGGTGCATGAAGGTCGAACAATAAAAGTAAATTTTTTATTCAAAAAATTAATTTTGTCGTCAATGTCATCTATATCAAACATATAAAACAATGGCACCGAATAAAGATCTTCAATAAAAAGGTTATAATTAAAATGTGAGAAACAGCGATATGTAAGAGTAACTGAGATATCAGATTGTTTATAGAAGGGGATGTTGCAGTAGACAAGAGAATGGTCAGCAACTTCATGCACGGCAAGCACCCCAGCGTTTGCTACCGTAGAATCTACAAAACAAATTATAAGGTCTATTAACGTTGCAATTACTTCCATTTTCTGACATTTATTGTTAATGTACATACTAATAATGTATTTTCCTGGACAACTGTTTACTTCAAAAAGATCTACGATACTTGTATTTTTGGTAATAACTAGCTCAAGATTATTAACACTATATGAGTAATCTGTGTCATTTATTATTTGACTTACTTTACTCTCATTTTTCTTACAAATGGTTGTAATGTAAACTCTTGAATCATGTCCTATTTTTTACATGAATTGCAGTAAAGAGAAGATCTTTCAATATGACGTTTGATTTATGATTAGATTTTCTGCAACTAAAACACAAATTTTCGATACCTAGTATTCGGTAATCCAGTTTTTATTTCTTGTCTTTGAATAATGGCGGGAAAAACTAAATTGATTTGAAGTTTGTTGTTTTCTATCCGTCAAACGATTTTTAGAATGAGATCGGTTATGTGGCGATACCTTATTTGCTACTTCATACTGACAACTTGCTACTAAACTTGATTGATTAATTAATTCTTTACTTTGCAGTCTAGAAGCTTGAGTGCAATTGCTTTTTCACAATTTCTTCAAATTTGATATAGTTTAACTGTAAAAGTTGTTCTCTAATCCAATTATCTTTAATACCTCTTATGAATTGTGTACGTAGAAATATTGCAGTAACTGAAACATCTTTATTGCACAAACATTTATGGGCGAAATTACATTCGATTAAGTTACGTTGTAATTTTGAAATGTACTCTGCAATGGTTTGTTTCTCATCCTGATACGTAGATAAAAATAATGTTGTGAAACAATAACATTTTGATGAGGTGACAGCAACTGAGAGTAAGCTTTTGTCAAATTTTCATACTTTAAGTCTTTCAGTGGTCTCTCTGGACCAAGAAAAGCGGAAAGATTATTATAATGCGCACACCCTATAGATGCGTTTAATATTTGGGATTTTTTTAATTGATCTGTAATATTGTTAACAGCTAAAAAATTTTAAAACGTTCCAGGTAACATGTAAACTTTTCTTTGTTTGCTTCAAAATTTTTTAAATTGTGCTATTCTTGAAACTGACTTTTCTTCTATCGAATTAATCCTAGAAGTTTAAAGTTTATCAATTAATTGACTTTGATTTTCAGTGATCGTTTTAGCGAAGATAATTATTATTTTGACATATACACCAAACACTGTTTTCACCTAGTCGCCAATTACTGTTGTGGCACTTTAGGGAATAACTGTAGCTTAAAAAGGAATAGGTTCAATACTCGTGTCAAATATATTTAATAATTAATAAAAGGGTAAAACAATTGACCTTATGTAACAAAACAACAACGTATCTGCGGTCTCTATAATTAAGCGGCATAAATATTATGTAAAATTGTAACAATAGGTATGCATGAAACCGTAATTAGATATCATTTTTTTTTAGAGAAGTTGAGAATTACTGAATTACAATGGTCTAAAAGTAACAACTAATTTCTTTTTTGATTTTCAAAAATGATTTTCATGTTATAATACAAAAAAGGACAACATAAATAATATTATCAGTTCCTGAAACAGAAAAAAAAACAAACTATCTTTCTTTATCTTTGTTTTTTCAAAATATCTTATCTTGAAATATCGTCAGAATTTTTTTAGCAACATTCTTAAATTTTTGATTTTGTAATTTTGTGGTTGTGATGCTTTATGATTCATAAGTTTTTCAGATGGATTACTTTTCGACGTAAATGTGCACACGTAAGACAACGATTTCGTTCTTGGTTTTTTAGAAAGTAGGTCTCAAGAAATATTGTTCTCTAATACTGTAATCCATGTATATTTTCTTTAGAAAAAATTTTTGAAATTCAAAAATAACCGATTTTTTAACAATTTTTAAGAATTTATTTCTCGTAGTGTTTTTTAACCGATTGACCTCAATTTGATCGCTATTTATTTGTTAAAGTACCTATTTTAGAAAAAAATTACACCAAAGTTTAGATTGTACGCACCCTTCAAGAAAAGATTGGAACTATGTAAGTTTAATTTTATAAAATTTAACCTATTTTCAATGTACTGCAATCTTAAAAAATTTGAAATTACATTTGTAATAGGTTTATTTGTTTAGTTTAATTCAAAATTTAAGACTTTTATTAAAACCCCTCAACGTCAGTTGATTTATTTTAGTTAGTTAGTTAATAGCTAAATTTTGAATTTATAAAAAAATTTCTTTAAGTCAAATTTACTCGAATTGGATTGAAACATTGGGAACCCTGTTTCTTAGAACTTATTTTCATATAAAAAAATTAAGAAATAAATCGCTGACTAACGTGCACACTTTCGTCGAAAAGTAATAATATATTTAAGGAAAACCCAGTATACAAAAATTTACATTCTATTTAACAAAATGTGTTAAGCTTAAGCGGTAAATATGTATACAGGGTGTCACAAACTGATTTGACCACCCTATAACGTGATAACGAATAAATATATTTGAAAAAAGCAAAAACTATCTTTTATAGCTGCTGATGTACACTCATGAAATTTAAAACTTGGACACCACAATTTCTGTAAACAAAAGTTTGCACATTGTGAAGCGGGCTTAAGGGTATCATTTACAATTCTAACAGCAGGTAGTCTCAGCAGGGGTTATCTTATAGAAGGACTGTAGAATGAATCATTACACTAAGCACGTTTTAGAAAATAGGTAATTTACGTTGCTTACTTAATTTTTTCTTTAAAGAATATATTTGAAGGTATCGCTAATTAAACACCATAGCTCGATTAATTATCGAATCAAAATTTTGTTTAGGAAATGTTTACAAAATAAAATTAGAAATAATTTTGATTTAAAAACGTCTACAAGCAATAACTTTTAAATTAAATCAAAAACTAAACATGGTTATTTGGGTTGACTGATTATTACTTATTTTTAAATAAATCTAACCTACTAATTATTGTAAGTTATTAAAAAAATCATTAAACTCTCTATTCATAATATTTAGTCCTTACAAAATGTATATTTTATGACGTTTCATTTTTTCTGTAGTTAATATAAAAAGTGAAAATAAAAACTAAGGCAATTCTTATTGTCAACGTATATATTTAGTTTTTGACAAGAATTTATTACATAATTATAATTAAGATACCAAGTTATAGTTTAAAATTAAATGAAAACTTTTTTTTAAATAAAGGTATTACTATATAAATAAATATAAGAAATCAATAATGGGTGTGACCTCCATTATTATTGATACATTCTTGGAGGCGTCTGCTCATTGACGCTATCAAGGTATCAATATAATTAATATTAATCGTTTCCCATGCGGTATCAATGGCTGCAATTAGTGCATTACGGTTTACTGGTATAAAATTTGGCCCTTGTTGTCTTCGGATAACAGCAAGTATTCGAGCCCAAACATTTTCGATAATGTTAAAATCTGGGCTTTTGCTGGCCAGGGTAACAGCTCCAAGTTATTTGCTTGTATCCAGTTGCGCACAACCTGCGAAGTATAGGGTCATCATATCCCGATAGTTAATTATCGAATGTTCCAAGAAAATATGTGTAAATAGTAAATGGAATCTACTAACGTAACGTTAAGTCGTTAATTATAGTTACATAACTCTCCTTTCATAAGATATAGTTCATATTAATATGCTTATTGTAAAGCTTCGTACACACCTGAACAACAAACCGAGGAACAAACAGAACAACGAACCGAACGGCAATCGGAACATTAATTTGGACGGTGCTACGTACGAATTTTAGAACAGATTCGCAAGTCCTGATTGTTCCACGAACGGTTTGCGGCGTTCCCGCAACTTGTCGGTTTTTCTCCGACATCAAAGAAAATGCGCGCGAATGCGTTTGCAGGTTTGGACGAATCTAAACAAAACGGCGAACAAACTTATGCGGGAGAATTAAATTATTTATTTTTGTCCTCCTTTGTGGGTTTGTTGTGTTTAGGTAATATTATGGAGTTGACAGAAGAAAAATGTTTTAAATTAATCAGTGTTTAAGAATGCAAGAAAAAATGATGTCCCTATTAGCATCATTTGGGCGGGAAATTTCCAAAAAAAAAAAAAGCAGCAATACGTAACTGAACGAAGTACAATGA